>JBBMEG010000020.1:8746955-8773480 GCA_037832605.1 Cyclanthera cordifolia | reverse complement strand
GTTAACAAAGTTTAGATCATAAAATTATTTTTAAGGAACTAAAAAGTTAGCAAACACTATTCACCCCCTCTAGTGTTTCCTTTCGATCCTACAGGTCAGTGCAGTGCCAATGGTTAGGGAGTTTGTTGACGTATTTTTAGATAATATACCAGGATTGCCACCACCCCAAGCAGTTGATTTTTTTATTGAACTAGAGTCAGGTACAGTGCCCATTTCAAAAGTACCTTAGCTATTAGCACATTGATGATTTTTTTAGAACACCTGCACAAAGACATACTCAAATTAGAAATACACATTCATGGTGAAACAAGTAGAACACTTCTCTCCTCACTATCAACAATCAAAGCACGATACCCACCATTATCCTCCAAATTCCTTCCATGTTTAGTCAAGTAAGCAATAAAACAATCCCTACATATCACCCAATTCTTCCTTTATCCCAACTTCAAATCATTATATAACTTTTAAATAAATAATTTAAACAACAACATCATCAAAAGGATTTCAAATAAAATATAAACAAAATATGAAACATGGAAGACTCCTCACTTGTCGTGACAAGCCTCTCTAGTATGTCGTCTAAATCCAGCCGCCTTTAATCCACTTGATTTCATGTCTCTTTGATGAATTCTTTTCGAACTATAGTTGTCTAGTGATGAAGATGACTCCCACAAGCCTTCTATGACTATTAGCGACATTCTTGGGCGAAAGGAAACCCACTATAGAATTTCCTTGCAATGGTGGTGGCCGAAAACGTCTCTTACGGTCAAGAAATGGTGCGACAAGGAGAACCTTTCACAATTCTCTACTATGTCAAGCGAAATGAAGAAGAAGGGGGAGGTGACTTTGATTTTTTCCTTCTCTCTTTTCATCAACCCCCTTCTAACACACAAAAAATAGGGCTCTTTTCCGCTAACACCCAAAACATTGTTATTTTGTGCCCCTCTCTCTTTAACTTACACATCACCTTCTCTCTAACTTAGCTCGCACTGTTTATAAAACTTTTTTTTAAAACTAATTAAAGTAAGACATACACACATTAACATTTAATGTCTTACATTTCAGGTCTTAATATAAAGTATAAAGCATGCTTGAGTATCATGTAAGAATGATTTCTTTCCAGGTCTTATTGTGGTTGATGATGAATGCCTAGGTACCTCATGTAACAAGGTTATCTTTAGGTCTTATGGTAATGCATTAAAACATAACATAGTAGACATTATGCTAATAGGCATAACATCATAACGTGATTGCATAAGCATATCATTCTGTGTAACATCTATGATGTACCTAACAGGGAATCAAATTACAACTCGGTAAAATAACAAATCAACAACATGGCATATAGCATGTATATATAGCAAAGTTCATTAAATCAAAGTAGCAACGCAAGCTAACATTCACGATACATACTCATAATTAAACCACATGACATAAACTATGGTAACGGGTTCCTTACCTTGGTTGAAATCCACTAAACTTGGCCCAAGAAACTCGAACAACAGCATCTAAAGGTTTTCCCACCAAACACTGGCCTAAGTTAGGGTAACAGGTTGCTTACCATAGTCAATATACTATAGAAGTTTTAGGTTATTAATTTGGATCTAGATCCATTTGTATGTCTCACATACTAATACAAGAGTACATCTAAATAACCATAAGAATATCATCATAAATCCAGCTAATGCGACAAGTCTGAATGCCTTTTGTATATTAAATGCACAGTTAATTAAAATAATAACATTTTTTAATAACTGAAATATAACATTAAATGTCTAACATTAAATGATTGTTCTTTAAATACAAACTACTAGGTATTTAGGGCATATCCTCTAACACTTAATACATCAACTACTCTACTAGTTGCCTTAATCAAACATTAATCGGCTATACTTTGGCATTCTCGGTTTAGCCATATCTCTAAAGGTCATTTACAAACATTACAAAAAAGTTTGTATTTTGATTCACTACTACAAAAATTAATATAGTTGACACTTGATATTTATAAATAGTTGACGTTTATTATAAAAGAACGTCAAGTAATAATATCTTAAACATGAAAAGCGTCAACTAATGTGATTTTTAAATAGTTGACATTTATAAGAAACGAACCTCAACTAATATATTTTAAACATGAAAAGCGTCAATTAATGCAAAAATGCGCACGATGGCGTTTATAAATAGTTGACATTTATAAGAAACATACGTCAAGTAATATATCTTAGACATGAAAAGCGCCAACTAATGTGATTTATAAATAGTTGACGTTTATAATAAAAGAACGTCAAGTAATAGATCTTAAACAAGAAATATGACAACTAATGTGAAAAAACACTTGCCATTTTTAAATAGTTGATGTTTATAAGAAAAAAATGTTAAGTAATATATCTTAAACATGAAACGCATCAACATATGTGAAAAAATGCTCGACGTTTTTAAATAGTTGACGTTTATAAGAAATGAGGGTCAAGTAATATATATTAAACATGAAAAGAGTCAACTAAGGTGATTTATAAATAGTTGTCATTTATAAGAAAAAAACATCAAGTAATTATATGTCTTAAACATAAAAAGTATCGATTAATGTCAAATAGTGCTTGCCATTTTTAAATAGTCGACGTTTATAAGAAATGAACATCAAGTAATATATCTATATATGTCTCAAGAACAATTCTATGTCTATGAAACTGCAATTGTTTTAGATTTATGAATAAATGAAAGACTACATACATACTTTGAAAAAAAAGTAATTATTTTTTGTGTATATAATTATTTTAGAAAACAACAAGACTTTCAATTGAAGACCATTGTAATTTTTTTTTGTAAATGTGGTTCCATACTTTTCTTTGTGATTTTTAATTATATAAAATGTTAAGTACTTTAATTACATAGTATAGTTATCAAAAATGGTTGGTGGCGCATTAATTTATTTTTTTGGTGGTAATCGAATTTAACATTTTAGTCACGAGTTCGATCCTAAAAATCGGTATTTAGTTCTTAATTTATTTGAGAGTAATAGTGCTCACTACATCAGCTTTCCTATATTTGTCCCATTTCGAGCTCCTTCATGGCCCTCTCCCTGACTAGGGTTATCCACCCGATATGAAAACATACTGATTATATGATATGGAAAAGAAAATCTTCATTTCATTCTAGAGGCATTGTCTTCCCTGAAACATCATTCCCTTTCGATGACAATTAACATCATACCTATCACCACCATTGATCCTTTGCCCAATCTAGTCCTTTCCCGATCCTTAAAAACAAGCAGCCATACATTTGAATCTACCACATCTCATTGCTTCACAGAATCCCCTAACTGTTGAGCAAACTCATAACAATACTGTTTCACTATCCCATTCTCAAACTCATAACCTACCATTCTCATACCTACACTATCTCATTTTTCAGTTTCATATTTAAAAAAAGAGATAGATTAAAAATGAAGATAGTCTCAAGGATGAGAGAAAGATAGAAAAATGAAGAATAGATAGACTAAAAAGCTAATAGAATGAGAAATATTTATTATTTTATTTATACTTTAACAATGGTTAATCTAAGGGAGTATTGAAATAGTATTAAGCATATTTATTATTATGAATTTATTATTGAGAAAATATTGAGCAATATTTATCATAGAGTGCGAAATATTTATTATTTTCTTATCTACAACCTCAAACTCATAACCTACCATTCTCATTCCTCATCCTACTCTAACTATTGAGCAACATACCAATACTGTTTCACTATCCTATTCTCAACACCCTTAAACTACCCTTATATCCAAAAATTCACCAACCCCTTTAACGATCCAATACGACATTAAAGGCCTCATCTTACCAGCAAAATTTCCATTCCAATCTTTTAAACAATACTTAACCTCCTTTATACACATCAAACTATCCAATTCAACACTATCATCCTATGCCAAGCTGTCCCCTTCTCATAAAGCCTTCACCCTTCAACTTTCGGCTCAATTTGAACCATAATTTTACCATGAAGCGCTTCCCCATGCCCATTGGTGGAGAGCCATGGATGATGAAATTTTTGCTATGAAGCTTAACTAAACATGGAATGTTGTCACTCTTTACCCTCATAAACATTCCATTAGATGCAAATGGGTATACAAGGTAAAACACAAAATGGATGGTTCCATCGAGCCGTCTAAATTAACTCAAAAGGCCACACACAGCAGAAAGGCCTCGACTTCTTGGAAACATTCTCCTCAGTTGCAAAGTTGGTCATAGTTCATGTACTTATAACATTAGCAGGCTCTTCTAATTGGCCCCCCCTCCTGTTAGATAACAATGCATTTCTCCATGGAGAATCACTTGAAGAAGTCTACATGGATTTACCCTTGGGATACAAACCTCTTCTCAACAACATCTTATAACAGAGGGAGAAACTTGTTTTTCCGTCTTAACAAGTTTATTTATGGACAAAAACAGGCTTAACAACAATGATTTTCCATGTTTTCAAATGCTCTTCAATCCTTGAGATTTACTCTATCTAAAGCGATTACAGCTTGTTTGTGAAAGGTATTGGTGTAGACTTTGTTGCATTACTTGTATACGTCGACGGTATCATATTAACTCGTGCTTCCACACATCAACTCAACACATTAAAAGTTCTTCTACATGAATGCTTCAAGCTCAAGGATCTTAGGCCTCTCAAATATTTCCTAGGCCTGGAATTAGCAAGGACAAATATCGAGATCATCTTAACACAAAGACATTATGTCTTACAATTAATTGAAGACAATGGTATGCTTGGTTCCTAACCCAAATCCCTTCCATATACTTGAACGGCAAGCTTTAAAAAGCATCGGATGCTGTCTGGTTATTTAATGCGCTCTATTAATGATTAATCGTCAAGCTCCACTACTTAACCCTTTCAAGTCCAGATATTTCCTTTGCAGTCGTATGTATCTAAGCTTGGGAAAAGCCATATTTCTGTTGTCTACAATCTTATTCGTTGCATTAAAACCACCCCAACGAGAAGGCCTATTTCTAAAAGCCTAAATAAACATTCAGCTAAGTGGGTTTGCCAACTCTGATTGGGCATCATGCCTGAATACACGCCAATATACTACTAGTTTTTGCATCTTTATGGGTGCCTCTATGGTTTCTTGGAGATCTAAAAAACAAACAACCTTATCAAGATTGTCTGCTAAAGCCGAGTACCGAGCATTGGCATTAGCCTCATGTAAACTGATTTGGTTAAAATCTTTGCTATAAGACTTGTATATTTCAACTCCTTAGTTACTGTGACACTCATTATTCATATTGCTAACAATCCTATATTTCATGAACGAACCAAACATATTGAACCTGATTTCCAGTTTGTTCAACGTCGAATTCAATCTGGTCTCATGTGTTTACTGCCTATTCGATCTTGTTGATGCCAAAAAATGGTAAAATAATTTTTTTCCAAGGACGAGAAGCTTGTAAAATGTAAAAAACTTTAGGCACACCGGTGTGGTGTGAGCCATAGGGCCTTCGATGGGTAAGTCAGTAAGAAGTATAGGAGAATGTTTGAGAGTAATTTGAGACTTAGAATAGCTTACAATGATTGTCAGTGTAGTTTGACTTGGATCTGAATGGAGAAATGGCCTTATATCTTATAGCAGCAGGTCTTCTAATCGTTGCGGCTGACCTAATATCGGCTTAATGGTCAACAGTTAGAAACGTCCGCCATTAAGCTAAGAATCAATACTGGCATAACTCTTGATCGTAACCCTCTGAGGTGTAACGACCTTGACTTGGAAGTTACTTGGACTCGGTCAACCTTTGCAGGTCTTCACCTCCACGACCGACCTTATGAGATGTGGCCTTCTCGGTGTAACCGTAGGACCTTACACCTAACAGGTGTAACGTTTCTAAGTTTTACTTCGACTCAATCTACTTGTCTAAAAAATAGTCCTAACCTCTACGACTGATCCTCTAGGGATTGGCCCACTCGATCAATCTTTTTAGAGGTCGGCTTTGGTCTCGGTCAACCATTACTGGTTCTCACTTCCATGGCTAGCCCTTAATGAGGGTCCTAGCTCGCTTGGCATAACTTCTGGCCGATATCAGGGAACCTTGTCGTCATTTTGGACTAGATTAACTCCTCAGGGAGAGTCATAACCTATACGGCCTATCCTTGGGGGATCTAGGCCTACACGTTGTAACTCTCAGCCACTGCTACCTTACGACACAATGATTCTAGAGGTTACGTGGACTTCTCGACTAGTCCACGGGAGAGTTTGAAGCTCCATGGCCAACCCTATGGGTTTACGCCTACTCGGTCGATCTTCTTAGAGGTCAACTTTAGTCTCAATCAACCCTAAAAAGAGATCCTAACCCTCTCAATGTAACCCCTGGCGGTTATTAGTGGATCAAGTTGTCACTTTGGACTTGGTTGACTCGTCCACATGAGAGACCTTGTAGGCTTCCGTCTACTCGATCGATCTCATTAGAGGTCGAATTTGGTCTCCACCAACCCTTACGGATCCTCACCTCCCTAGCTCTCCCCTAAAAAGGTCTTTCCCTCTCGGAGTAACTCTTGACCGTTATCAATGGATTACGTTGTCACTCGGACTGGGTCAAATACTGGAGAGTCGTCTCTCAAGAGGTCAAACCTACTTTGGCTGACCTCGCAAGGGCCAAATTGGCCTTGTTGGACCTCTAAGATGGTTAAAGTTGCCATGGCCGAATCTCTAGGGGTCATAACCTACCTTGGCCGACCCCTAAGGGATCAAGGTCGCCATGGCTAACCCCCTAGAGGTTAAGGCCTTCTTTGGCCGACTCTTGGGGGAGCTGGAATGGACTTGGCCTATCCTCAAAAGGTTAATACCTCTATGGCCAACCCATTGAGGGCCTATGCCTTCTATGGCTGACTTGTGAGGGTCAAGACCTTCTTTGCCCGACCCTCAGGGCTGCTAAAATGAGTTTTTCTGACCCTTAAGGGTCAAGGCCTCCCTGGCCGACTCCGTAGGGGTCAATTCCTCCTTTGACCGACCCTCAAAAGGGTCATATTAGGCTTAGCCGACCCCGAGGGATAAAGCATCCTAGGGCGACCACTTGGGGGTTGCCCGACCCTCAGGGGGGGTGGCCAGAATGGGCTTGGCCGACCTTAAGGGTCAATGTCTCCTTTGACTGATCCTCTTGGAGTCAAAGCCTCTCTTTTTCGAGCCCCGTGGGGTTTTGCCTTTTCTGGGTATTCTGTGATATTTATAACATTATCCTCACTCTTCATTTTCGGACTTACTTTGTTGCTGGAGTTTGAAGAGTAGTTTTCATGTTAAAAAGGTTCTTTTTTTTAGAGACTTACCGTTTTTAGCACTTTTTCAAAATTCTGGCGAAGTAGGTCCTCTTTTTATTGTATCACTTCTGTTGGGAACTTTTTTTGAAATTGCGGCTGAGTAGGCTCTTTTGTTAAGTGTCACCCTTTTAGGTCGTTTATTTCCTAATTTTGACTAAGTAGGCTTCCTTTGTAAAGACTCACCACCCTTTAGCACTTTTTGGCGAAGGAGCCTGCCTTTTCAGAGACTCACTATCCCTTAGGCATTTTTCGCCTAAGTAGGCTTCTCTTCAGAGACTCACTACCCTTTAAGCATTTTGTTCAAGTAGGCTTCTTTTCTTGAGACTCACTACTATTAGGCTATGTCCTTGAATTTATGTACTAAATAAGATCTCATTGTAGAGACTTGCCCTTTTTGACTTAAAGGCCTCTTAGGCTCTCCATGTAGAGACTTTCCCTTTTTAACACTTTTCGAACTTTTAGGCTACCTAGGTTCTCTTTGTAGAGACTTGCCCATTTTTAAGCGTCTTTTTCAAATTTTTGCTTCTTCATAGTTACTTTTTTGCTTTATTTTCTCATTGATCCTTCTTCTGACTACGAGAACAAATTGCATCATACCTTAGCCTCCTCTTCTTAAAAAAGATTTGATGCAAGGCTCTGGTGGTAGGGTCTGGATCTCAACCAATTGCTTCCACCTTGACCCTAACGATTTTGGACAAACTTAGGGCCTAATACCCTATCCTTCCGCAGATTTCTCTAAGGCTCCCAAAGGACAAGGAAACGTACTATATGCCTTCTTCTTATGATGTGCCATTTTACACCACTATGTTTGACAGAGGGGTCCGGTTGCCTTTAGTCTCTTTTCTTCAAGAATTCTTGAGCATGGGTGGGTTTGCTCTGACATAGCTTGCTCCCAACACCAAGAACATCTTTTTTAAAGTTCATAGCCTCTGGACTTACACCGACTACGAGGGTATTTTTAGCCCTAGGGACCTTCTTTCTTTGTACCCTTTCTAAATGATGGTTATTTGTTGGGGGCCTTGGGTAGCTCCTCGCACCTAGGCCTTTTATCGTTGTTCCAACTGCCTTTAGAACCTATGGTACGTCTCTTTTCATCACCTGTTTTAGCACACAGAAAGTTGCGTCCTCGCTCTCGGGTGTTGAAGTTCTACGACCTTGTGATGACCTATCCCGACGAGGTTACCGGTAACGCCCTGTATTTAACCACTTAATTCTTGGGGCTACTTCTAGAGTCGATTGTACCTTATGACTCAAACTCGGACTCATCCATCCCGTAGGAGGGATTCGTTCCAAGTATACTGTCAAACACTTAGATTTGTACACCTTGGATGATGTAAGCATCGTCTAACATCTTGTTTACTTGTGTTTAGTTGCCATGGACTATGAACCTTCAATTGAGGCATGCCTTCGAAAACGTGACCCGCCAGTCCTTCCACCAAGTTTTTAGGCCTCCCACGAATGACACAGTGGACCTTACTTCAGGGGGTCGTCCGTTTCTAGTTGGTGAGGATGAAGGTCTTCCTTTTCCTACAGTTCTCCATTACTTTGATGTCGAATCAGATCTCGAGTTTAATGAACCAAGCTTTGCACCTAATCACGCTTCTTCTCCGGCTCGGGCTAGTTCTTGTGAGCCTCTAACGCCCTTATGCAACCTTCCTCCTAGGTTTTACTTCTATTTGTTGACATGATTGTACCGTCCACATTTGGACCTAGTAGAAGAGAGGACTTTGGTTTCTGGTCTATGGAGCAAAGTAAAGACTTATTCTACATCTATCCCCTAGAAGGCATCTCCCGGGTCTCAAAAGCGGGGGTCGCTTAATGCACGAGGTATACTTGCTAAGTTTCTATCTAACTACTTATTTGACTATGTATGTACGGTGACCTTTTATTTACGTTTGCAGACCATTATGCACTTTGTCTCAGCTTCCCGCCACCTTTCTAAAGACCTGTGTCATACCTGCTCTTCTTGGTCTTCCTGCTTCGATACACTTAAGTGGGAACTGGATTAGGCTCAAGAAGCATAGCGTGTTGCTGAGGTTTCTTTAGCCCACCCTCTGACTTCTACCGAAGTGGCTCGAAGTCTTGCTGCTCGTACATAGTTAGAGGACTAATCTATAATCGTTTGCCTTCGCCTAAAGTATGCTTCTGCTGAAGGGAAGCAGAAGAACGCCTCTTTCTTAGCCAATTTGGTGAAAAGGCTCTTCTGAGTTTAGAAAATATTGTTGAGGAGGCTGCCATTGGTTAGGTGATGCGAAAGTGACATTTTTATGATTGTTTTCCCTTGATGTGCTCATTTTGAAGTAGAACTTTTTCTAAGTACTTCACCTTACTGTTTGCTAAGTACTTATTTTTCTTCAGGTTGTAACTTGGAATTTTTGCAATTGAATGTCGATCAATTCTCTACTACTCTCACTTACCCCGAATTTCAGCTTTGAAGTATGATAAATCAATAGACTTATAGCTTAAATTTATAGATCTTTTCATAGAATGATAAGAAAATCTTCATTTCTAACACTTGATGAAAAATTTGGACTACATTTTGATTGAAAAAATATTTCTCAAATGTACATGGTCCAAGCATGGATGATCTTATTCCAGTCCATGTCTTCAAGGTAGTGGGTGCTTGAGCAGGTGACTTTGGTGACCTCATAAGGCTTTTTCCAACGCGGCTCAGGGACTCCATTATAGAACTCTTCTTATCTTTAGGTGGGTTGCAACTCTTCTTTCTTACAGGAGAGCCAAACACATCCGCAGTTGTTGGTCATTTTGTTATGTGTCAAAAGATTCAATATGTGTCATATCTTGACTAGGGTTGCTGCTTCTGCCTCAAATGCTAAAGTGTAGGGGTCTTGATGTTTTGGGTGTGGTGAGATGTGCCCACAATGCTTATAGGGGTTCTTTCGAGCATGACCTTTGGAAGCTTTCGAGCTTGGTCTTGAGATTCTTCTTGACGATTTTGTTAACTACCTCCACTTGCTCATTGGATTGTGTGTGAGTTGGCAATGAGAAATGATGTTGGATCTCCAGCTTAGAGCAGAACTTCATTTTGGTGATAGCCGCCAAGGCCTCAGCTTTGACCCACTTGGTGAAGTGATCAACTGATACTAGCGGGAACTTGCCTTAGTCTCGCCCGATCGGTAAGGTTCCTATAAGTTGTACCCCCACTACGCAAAAGGTCATGGTCTCATCATGCCTGTAAGGACCTCGGGCAGTGTCTTTGGATAGAAGCAAATCTCTGACACTTGTCACATGACCATGCATACTTCTTTTAATCTTTAGCCATGGTCGGCCAAAAGTACCTCTGCCTTATTAACTTTTTGGACTAGGGACCTTGCTTCTTCTTGTTTTCCGTACATGTCTTCATGTATCTCTTACCTCATGTAGGTAGCCTTGCTAGGGTTTAAGCATTTGAAAAGAGGTAAAAAGTACCCCTCTTATGCAGCTTATCGCCTTGCACCATCTACTTAGAAGCCTTGGACTTGAGATATCGAGCTTCTTGGTTGGGGTGCTATTCGTGGTAATGTATCCCTCAAATGGATTTTTTTTTACCAACTTCATGGAAACCCTCACCTAGCACTAGGTCCTGCCTACATTTGTCTTGTAAGCAGCATCTAACTTTGCTTAGGCGCTAGCATTTGAATCTTGGACCTAGGTACTTGTTGGATTTGTGCCTCTACGAATTTGAACTACCCCCATTATAGTAGGGACCTTCCTTTACTAAGATACTTTGAAACTTACGTTTCGAGCATCGTTCAGGTTGCCTTACTTTGTCATCCCATCTTTCGTTGCACCTGCCTCCTGTAGGTTCTCAATGAATGGTGCGAATTTCTTGAGGTGATGGTGAACCCCCACCTTCTCTTTTATTGTCAGGGACACAGATGATCTTCGCCTTCTTCCACATACTTGTTTAGGCATCCCTCTCGAATGGGGGACTCTATAGACTCTTTCAAATCATAATAGTCTAAGGTCTCATGACATCTTTGAGAAATATGTAGTACTTGTCCTTATCTCGCTTATTGGTCTTTGCGTTGATTTTGCTTGGCCACTTCAATGCCCCATTATCTTGAATTTTCATCAAGATTTTCTCTACTAGAACCACCATTGCGGTGTAATTCTCGAACTGCCTGGGTGATACCCCTTTTTAGTTGATATTCTCATTCTTTATTGGGCATTCTTCCACCCTCCGCTCCGTGACTCCTTGTAGTCGCACTCACGGTGGCTTCTTAACTTCTCACGCTTCGAAATGGAGCTCCTTCGTTTAATACCTCCTCGGGAATTGAACAGCTCTCCTGCGCTCATGTATTTCTAGGCAGCATTAGTAGCTCAACATATATTAACGGAGCTTTCTTCCCTAGCGACCAGAGGAATTTCTCATTTCTAAGCCTGGCCATGATCGTCGCAAGAGTAGTACCATCGGTGTATTCTTTCACTTGCAATGCTTTATTATTGAAGCTTGTTATGTACTTTCGAAGGGTCTCATGGCTCCGCTGCTTGATGGTCAGTAGATGAGCGACCGACTTCTTTTGATCTTGCCTACTCAAGAATTGGGTGACAAAAGCCTTGGCTAGCTCCTTGAATGAGGCAATGGACTTTCGTTTGAGCTGCATGAACCATTTTTGCACTGGTCTTGTGAGCGTGAATGAGAACACTAGACATTTTATTACATCTCCGACTCAGCCATAGAGTCCCATCCATGCCAGATAAAAATCTAGGTGCTCCACAGGATACTTGGACCCATTATACGCGTTGATGGTTGGAAGCTTGAATTTCACCAGGACTGGCTCTAAGGTCCACCTGGTTAACTAGGTTGTATAGGTCAAGTTCAACCTGGTCCTATGCCTTCTTCATATTCCCTATTGATCTTAAAGAAGGCAAAGTTGCGCTAACTAAGGTTGGTCCTCAGCTTCTTTAGGTCTGCTTCCCTTCGGTGCTGGTTGATCACATCTCTCAGATTCGTCCCTGAGTCTAATCCCCTTTCTCAGGCACTTGGGGTCTTTGATGAGTGTTGAGTAGAAGACCCTCGAGAGGTACTCCGCGAATGGCTGCTCCTGACCGATTGCGTTATAAATCGTCCTTTAACTTAGAAACTGATTCTTGGTTAACCTACTGCTCCCTCTTCAAATCATTACCTCCATATCAAAGTCGTTCAATCGGTCTTGGGTTTTTGGAGGGAGCCTCTCACGAAGCATCAATGGCTGGGGCTTTTCCTTTGGCAGGGTCCCGAACGAAAGGTGTTAATGTTTCCATTGTTCCCTACTTTTTGGTGGATCGTCGCCTTACCCTTATGTGATTCTCAATATTGGACATTTTTACAAAAAATAGTAAGGATTAAGCTTTTAGGGTAGAACACCAATCGTCCCCATAGACCGCACCAACTGTTGATGCTGGAAAATTGTCAATGAATACCAATGGTACAATTTGTTTTACCGATGACAAGAAGCCTGCGAAATGAAAAAAATTTAGGCACACCGGTGTGATGTGCGTCATAGGGCCTTCCATGCCCAAGTCAGTAAGGATTTTTAAGAGAATGTTTGAGTGGAATTTGGGCTTAGAATAGCTGGATCTGAATGAAGAAATGACCTGTCTTTTTATAGTAGTGGTCTTGTAACCTCTACAGCTAAATGACGGCTTAATGGTCAACCGTTAGAAACGTTCGCCATTAAGTCAGAAATGAATACGGGCATAACTCTTAACTGTTACCCTTTGAAGTGTAACATCATTGACTTGGAAATTACTTTAACTCGATCAATCTTTGCAGGTCCTCACTTTCACGGCTCACCCATAAAGGGGATTTTAGCCATCTCGACGTAACTTCTAGCCGTTATCAACGGATCCAGTCGTCACTTTTGACTCGGTTGACTCTTGGGAGAGAGTCCTAACCTCTATGGTCTATCCTCAAGGATCTAGGTCTACTTGTTGTAACTCCCGCTACTACTACCTTACTGCACAATTGTCGTAGAGGTTACTTGAACTAGGTCGACTCGTCCATGGGAGAGTCCTAACCTTCATGGACAACCCTGTGGATTTCCACCTACACAAGCGATCTACTTAGAGGTTGGCTTTAGTTTCGGTCAACTCTTACGGGTCCTCACTTCCATGGCTCGCCCCTAAAAGGGAATCCTAGTTTTCTCTGCGTAACTCCTAGCAGTTATAAGCGAATCCAGTCGTCATTTTAGACTCGGTTGACTCTTGGGAGAGAGTTCTAACCTCCATGACACATCCTCGGAGGATCCAGACCTTCTTATTGTTACTTCAGGCCACTGCTACCTTAAATCAAAATGTTCCCAAAGGTTACTTAGACTTGGTAGAGTCGTCCATATAAGAATCCTAACCTCCATGGCCAACCCTGTGGATTTCAGCCTACTCGACCGATCTTGTTAGAGGTTGGCTTTGGTCTCGACCAACCGTTACGTGTCCTCACCTCCACGACTCACCTCTAAAAGGGAGTCTTGGCCCTCTCGGCATAACTCCAAGTCGTTATTTCCGGATCCAATCACCAGTTAGACTCGGTTGACTCCTAGAGGAGAGAGAGTCTTGACCTCCAGGGTCGACCCTCAAGGGGTCTAACTTACTTTAGCTGGCCCTAGAAGGGCCGAATTGGCCTTCATCTACCCCTAGAGGGGTTATGGTTGCCATGGCTGACCCCTGCGGGTCTTGGCCTTCTTTGGCCGACCTCCGTGTGGAATTAGCGTACCTTGACCGAGCTCTAGGGGGGCGGAATGGCCTTGGCTGACCCTTGAGGGGTCAAGGGCGGCATGACCGACCCCATAGGGGTCAAGGACTTCTTTTGTCGACTCTCAGTGGACCAAAATGGACTTAGCCGGCCCCCGAAATGGTCAAGACCTCCATGACCGATCATTAAGGGTCAAGACCTCTTTTGGTAGACCTCTAAGGGTCAAGGCCTCCCTGGTCAAGCCCTTGTGGTCAAGGCCTCCTTTGGCCGACCCCCTAGGGGTCAAGGCCTCCATTGGTCGACCCCCAGGGGGTTTTGGACTTGTCGGGGTATTCCGAGATCTTTTAGCCTATAACAGATCCCATCTCCAACTAATTGATATATTCACAAAGGCGCAACGATCATGCCCCTTCTTCAGTCGGCTATCCAAGATGAATGTAGACAACATCCGCACTACATCTTGAGGGGGGAGTATTTAGCCTAAATTAGCTATATATCTTGCTGGATCTTCAGTTAATTAGTTTTTATCTTTCTATTTTATCAGTTATATTTTGTATATAAATACACATGTGATTAATCAATAATAATTCATGATTTTTCTCTCCCAATCTACACTTGTAATGAAGGAAAATATAAGAATGAGTAAAAGAAAATTAAGTATGATGTAAATTTGTAAGAAACAAAATGTTATAAATGTGAAAAAATAAATGAAAGAAAAAGAAAAAATAAATGACTAGAGTAAGCAGATTTCAAAGAAGGAAATAAGATAAAAAAAAAAACTTTCGTTAGGTTGACTGGGAAAGTTTTGCCACGTGTGTGTTTTTTTGTTTGACTGGAAATGGATAAAGCTGATTATCGGCGTTGTGAAACATCATTGGTTTAAAGAGAAGGTTTAAAGAGGACAGAACTCCTTGTCAAAATTGATCAAGAATTAATCCTAATAATGATAATGAGTCTTGAATGACTTCTTATAGTAAATGGATTACTTTTTTCTAAAAACACTACTTAATTGTTGTCTCTCAATGTTGTTTCTTGAATTTGCAAACTACTTGGGCTGGGTTAGTAGCAGTTTTAATTAATTGTGCTAACTATTCTATATATTAAGAGTTTTATACTTCTGCTTTAAACTGCTGCTCATCTATTCTATTAGGTTCAATTTGAGCTCTACATAACAAGGATGACCCGAAAAAGATCGTGAATTGTTAGGAATAAACACTATTTCTATAGATCAATTATTCCTCCTCTTGTGTTTCTATAGAAAAATCAGCAAGCATAAAATATGTATATGGTAGATAAATCAAGCACAACACGCGAGAATTTTAATGTGGAAAAATCTCCTCAATGTGAGGAGTAAAAACCACGGACCGAAGTAAAAAAACTCCACTATAATCAACAATTGGCTACAACGAGTTCTCTCTACTTACAACTAGAGGCATACAACATATGATATCTCAAGATAAAGAATCTCGGCAACAAACGGAACTAAACCAAAGAGAATAAATAGAAAGATCTCACAAATTGTGGAACCGAAACGCCTTCTGGAATCTAGTTTTAGAAACCTCCTAATCCGATCTCCACCGTTCCGATTGTACAAACTTGTGTCACAAACACACTGTCAAAATCTTAGCTCGATCCGACGGTTTGTTACGTCGCAAACGCCAAAATTCCAAACTTGGGCGAAACCTTTTTCTCTCCTATTTTCCTTTCTCTCTCTTCCGTTTTTCAGCTCTCTTTTTGTCTACCCGAACTCTAATTTGGTGCTGACATTTTAAAAACCAAAACCCTAATGGACTTAAATGTGGGCTTTCTCCACAAATGTGAATAAACCCAACATGAATATCACTCACATTTTAACCATTGCATGTTCCTTGCCACCTACTAAACATGCAAAACGAGTTCCTTGTGTAGAGATTGGAGAGGAACTCATAATAAAGTTGGTTAGATTCTACCAATTTTGGTATACATTCTTTGTTTCGATGCTATGGCTAAGAAAATTATTAATCGATTGAATTCGTTCGAGGAAAAAATTATTAATCTATTGAATTCGTTCGATGAGTTTGCCAAATAAGAAATAGAAAAATTTGGAAATTTAGATCAAAATGCAATTTGTGGAGATCGAGGAGGTGTATCTTATGGTGGAAAATTGGATGGATGTAAGGTAGAAGGCTTCAAAAAAGATAATGGATTTTTTTTTTTGGAAACCAAGAAATTGAAGCTTCACTCCATATCTACAAATTAATGTCGCAATGAGTCTCGACCCAAGGACCTGAAGGTCGGCATCTTCAAAACCCGAGCGTGAGACCACTATGCCATCCCTTGGGAACAAAAAAAAAGAGAGAATGACATTACACTTCAAGTTATTAAGAAAAGATATGCATACTCTTTTCAGACTTTGAGAAACATGAGAGATGTGTAGCGATGCTGTGTCGGGGAGAAGATGTATATCTATAGGGGAAACGAGGCGCACGTTGAGGTTTTACTTCTTAATAGGTTGGGTGAGGTTGATCCTTTGTGAAAGAGTTAAATGACCTACATTACCGAATTGAGGGTGCGTATGAGTCTATTCTACTAATTAACAATCATCGTTATAGCTCTAAACTTCCTCTCAACTATTAACATCGAGAATTCAAGCACCAATCAATAGAGATATACCTCTATTTGATATGTATTTGACGAAATTGGAGGATATCATGTTTAAAGATAGGGAGGATGAGGATCTGATGGGCTAGTTTCATTGTATTGAATGATACTTTGTCGTCATTCGATTGAATGAATCCAATAAGCTCGATGTCGGGGTGATGTGTTTAGAAGAGGATGTGTTAGATTATAGGTGTGAAGAAAATTGCACTCTAATTTTGTCTTGGAGTGATTTTTGGGTGTTATTGCTAGATTGTCTTTAATCTACATCACAAGGCAATTGTTAAATGCATTTTAGCAAGATGGTAAGGTTCATGAATACTGTTGTTTGTTTGGGAAGTAAGCAGTTGGTATGAATGACCTTAGTTAAAATCTATTGAAAAGAAAGTTTGAGAGCAACTTGGAAGGGGTAAAAAGTGAAATGTACAAGCTTCGTCAGTCGGTTTAAAGGCTAAAATATTGATGGCATAGTTAATTTAAGAGGATTTATCTTGTAATAGAGATTGAAAACAGACCAAAAGTCTAGGTCTTATGGATTTGCAAAGAGAGACTCTAGTTCTACTGGATTGAATTTGAATGGAAATGGGTCTAGTCGACCATTTACTTTTTCACTGAACATATTGAATGTAAATGTCTCGACGATAGTGGAGTCTTCAACTCCATCTTTGAAGGAACCTTATAAACGACTTTCTTATTATGAAATCTTGGTCAAGAAAAATAAAGGGTTGTGTTTTTGTTGCAACGACAAGTCTTTTTTTCAAACATAGGTCAACAAAAAAGAGTAATATGCATTACAAGTTGGGGTGGTTAATGATGACGTTTAAATTATTGAGAATGAAGAAGACTGGAAACTTAAAGTGATCACAAAATGAGTGCTTTGTCTTTAAGCTCAATTGTTAGTTTATGTTCACCTAAGACTTTAATATGACATTATTGAATGAGAGGAAGTAGTGATCCTGCGGATAGTGCTGCAATGCATAAATTTATTTCCAATTCAGTGGTTAAGAAGAAAAACTTCTAGTATGTCTATCGAGTGATTATGACCTTTTTCTAGAGATAGGTGGGTTTATTCATGTAGTAGGAACTTGTACGAAAATTGTGTAGCATCTTCAAATTTTCCAATCACTCATAATTTCTTGTCATTACCTTTGGGTAGTGCCTATGTTATAATTTTCCTTCCATAGTTGGAATCTTTCGAAAAATTAAGTTTGATTATCCGGCCTTTATGATGTGTTTCCATGTTGATCACTACATGGTTCACATGCTTGGGGATTCGAGTTTTGTTAAGGCTTATATTTCTCTTAAGTCGATGATGAGTTTGTTTCATGTTGATGACCATGACTTGTTGATTGAGTTAGAATTTATTGGAGGTGGTTTCAGATTCCATTATGGAGTCATAGTTTCAACGTTCTTTCATTTAGATACCTTATGAATTCATCCTCACTTCCAAAGCATCTCTTCAAAATTACCCCTTCGCATGTTTGGTTGCACTTATTTGTCTATAACCATTCTCCTCATAAATCCAAATTTGATCCGAAAGCCATTAGGAGCATTTTTATAGAATACACATCTTACAACAAGAGGTACATGTGCTTTTCTCTAATCATTAGGAAACTGTACACATCCATGAATGTCACATTTCTTTACAACTAATCCTTTTTCATCAAGTCTCAAATTTATGTGGAGAATAAAGAAGTTTAGTCATTTGTTATGGAGCCACTTATACATATTCCTTAGAATAATTCATCTGTTCCTTAATTCTCTATCTCATACTATTTCTGAAAATAAGCAACTTATTCCTCAGTCGAGCATTCTTGAAGTTCTTCAACCTTGTATGTCTCTTGTTAACATAGGAAAAGAGGTTGTCGTACAAACTAAGAATACCAATCATCTGAACCCGATTCATCATGTGTAAATTCTCATAATGAGAATATTAATGTCATGACATCTATTGTTAATGATCTAACTTTTCCAATTTCTCAAAGAAAAGGTGTTCGAAGTTGACAACCTTCTCATCAAAAAATATGTTGCATATGAGAAATGCCCCCTTCTTATAAAGCTTTTGTGACACATTTGAACAACACTCACATTCCATATAACATTCAAGATGCTCTTAAGGATAAAAAAATGGAAATAAACTATTTATGAAGAAATCAAAGCTCTTGAAAAGAATAAGACTCGTATTCTTACAAGGCTTCCCGATGGAAAGAATACATTTAGTTGCAAATGGATTTTTACAGTAAAATACAAATTTAAAGTTAGTGTGGAAAGATTTACAAGGGTTACATAAGCTTACGAGATTTATTACGAAAAAATGTTTTCGATGTTGCAAAATTCAATAGTGTACGTGTTTACTATCATTAGTTGTAAATAAAGATTGACTTCTTCGTCAACTTGACGTTAAGAATGCATTCATAAATAGTGATCCTGAAAAAGTTTAGAAGCAAATTCCCCTTCAAATGGATGATGATTCTAATATAAATTTGGTGTGTAAGCTAAACAAACTTTGTATGGTTTTAAACAATCTCCATGTGTATTGTTTAACAAATTCTTTAAAACAATCATTAGAAATAGCTATTATCAAATTTCAAGCTGACCATACCTTGTTTGTAAAATCTTCAACTAACAAAATTGTAATCTTAATTGTTTATATGGATGATATCATCATTATAAGAAATGATAGTAAAGAGATCCTCACACTTAGGCATATGTGATTAACAATTCATAAAATTTTGCTTCTATTGCTAAAAATAACTTTATTAGAGTTCTTTTATCACTTGCCGCTAATTTAGGTTGACCACTTTACCAACTGAACATGAAAAATGCTATCCTAAATGGCGATCTTGAGAATGAAATTTATATGTACTTGCCACTAGGTTTTGAAAAATAAATAGATATAATAGAATTTGTAAATGAAGGAAATCTCTTTACGGTCTAAAACAGTCTCCAAGAGCATGGTTTGAGCGGTTTGGAAAAGTTGTATTTAGTTACGAGTTTCTTCAAATTCAGGTAGATCATATATATTATATAAACATTGTGAAAATAATAAAATCTTAATTTTGATTGTCTATGTAGATGATATTATACTCATAGATGATGATGAAATTGGTCTAGGTGATCTCAAGAAAAATCTTACAAGAGAATTTTGAATCAAGGACATGGAACAGTTGAAGTTTTTTCTAGGAATGAAGTTGTTAGTTGACATTTAAATTTACCCCAACCCCTGAACTTTTGGTTAAATTGGTAGTTTAACATTTTTCAATATGATATCAGAGTAAGCACAAAGTTCTGAGTTCAAGCCCTTGCTAAGTTGTTTTTTCATTAAAATTCCACTTGAAGCACAACCATTGATTACAATGATGCTAGTTGGGCTTCATGGCTCAATAACTCCTTTAGCTTGTGATCAAATTGATAAAACACCTTCGAAAACTCCAAGCTTTCACCAACGAGGACGCCCTTTGGACACATGCTATTGTTCACATAAGACGTTCACTGTCTGTCTTATCGGTTGAATATAGATATTCATATGGAATGTGACTTTCAGCTTACACGAATCTTCATTATTAATAGTGAATGTTTAAGTAGAAGACCAAGAAGTTGCCCGACTTTTTTTCATATTATGTTCACTTTTTTCTTAACAAATTTTCATTTATCCAAATTCTAAGCAAATGCTGAATAAATCTTAAGTAGGGGCAAAACTATATATTTTTTAAATAGTTAAAATAAATTAGGATGTTATTTCAAGTAAATAGTTTGGACTCTCTTGGATTCACCGTTGTAGTGCTAATTATGAACTTGACGAAACTAATCTACTCTTTCATGGGCAAGCTCAACACCAACTATAATAACACAATCAATTACCGCAAAGACTCCATGAATGGTACCAAGTTTATCAAATACATACAATAATTTACTTATAGAATTAATGTCAAAGTAAACAAACAATACACAATTCAGTAACAAGACGAAGTAAGTAATGTTTTAGTTAGAGGTTCAAATTGTCTAAAAGCAAACAACTGGCTCTTACTAGGCTCAAATCAATTGCAACAACTCGCAATCGATCAAAGTTCAAGATTGCCAACATCTCCTTTATAATGAATGATGGAAAATAATATAACCAGACATAAGATAGAGATGTACACTAAATGCATAATAAATTTTCAACCGGCATGCACAACAACTTTTGATATTGGTAAAATCGTACCTGTATACACAAACATGTGACATCAAAAGTGGATTCTATGTTCACAAGGATTGGAAAGTAGAATAAAATTTTTTACCTTGATAAAAGTTTGACGATAGTTGCCATTCTTTGAAAATCGTTCAAAAAACACAAAGAAATTACATTAGTGGAGGACTGAGATATTGTACAGTTGATGACATCGTGATGCAATACATCTTGAACTTGAAAAAATTTCTAGAATTGTATGTATTTTTTTACAAAGATGAGATTGACAAAAGCAAGATTATAACCTTATCAAATGACATATATGTACAATGAATCACATCAAGTATATACTACGACGACTACATTCTAGAGGAAATCGTATCAATATACACATGGATGTACAACAAAGATTGGTCAATCTGCAAAAAAACAGGTACGAATTTATTAATTATGTACAACGACAGGCAATATATGCATGGACATTAGATGAGATCATTTAATTCATATACGTATGGTGTGTGTCAATGTGTTAATTTCCTTTTTCTATTCCCGTTGTATTCGAATCCCCATTACTCCACATATGTCTCATATGTTTATAATTCATTAATAAATATTCAAATCATCCTTCTAAGTTTTAAGTTTCAAAATCAATTTCCATTAGCATGTCTCACACTATTAAGTTACAACCATCCGTCTAGTATTTAATGACGACCAACCAAATTTTGCTTTAATTCAAACTTCAGTCAATTCCCCGGATGTAGAGGGATATAGAGATTTCAAATTATTTTAATCAAACGTTTTTTAATAAAAAATAATTGTTAGATAAATTAAAAGGTTTCATATACATTTTATCATATTAGGGGACTTTTTAGGTAGATAAAATCGGAAAGATTTTGTTGAAAGTAAATAAAATAAAATCAAGTTACTGTTAATTATAACAATATTTAGAAAGGACATAATTTTCATTTCAAATAATATCAAATTATTTAATTTCTCTAAATTTTATATTTAAAACATTTATTTAAACTAGTAAAAACTTTAGATATTTATTGTTTAAGTTTAAGAAGAGTAAACATTTAACAATATGGGCCCGCGACAAAATGAACTTTGTTGTGAGCCCCATTGCAGCCCAGCAGTGAGCCCAGGCCTAGTTTTGCCTGCCTATTGTTGAAATAGGCCAAACTATAACTAGTTTTAAGTGAATTATTAAACTTGTGTCAGAGTATAAACTCACGTTTTGTTTTCTTTTCTTTTTTACATTCTACTCTAACTACTTCAGAAATTTCTCTAGTGTGCTAGATTTAATTACAATTGATTGACTCTAGCAAGTTGAACCCAAAAGTTAATTCAAGAGTAAATTGGTGGTATCCTAAATGGATTCTATTATTTTTGGGATAAATTTGAAACATAATTATTTCTTCTAAATAGTTCCTACTTAAACGTTTTTATGTTGAGGGCAGAGGAGACGAACACACAACAAAAGAAATGTCTCTTTCAAAGCAAGTGTAACTCGGAGAGAAAAAAAGGTGTGTTTATGATGATAGAGATAACAATATAAATTTATACAATAAATCATGCTACTCATAAACATGACGAGTTTCTAAGAAGAAGAACTCTTACAAAAGTCACACAAAGGTGAAAAACTCCCATGAGCAAAAACTAACAACATCAGCAATCCAAAAAGATCTTAAACGACAAAACCAAAACTTCAATCCTACTGGGCTTTATACATATATTAAGCAATAGTAATTTAGCCCATAATTATGCCCTTCACTTTTCAAAGCTTCCTTACATTTGGCGCTTCAACCTCAACATATGGATCAACTGAACTTGTAGTAGTAAATATTTTAAGTTTGAACTCACCTTGTTGACTCTAGTGATCATAAGATGATCATTAACAGTTGGACAACTCTCATTTCTCCTTGGAGTTATATGTGTTATTGATGGGACAACTGCTCTAATTTGGTATAAGAGCAACAACTTCTGGTTGTTCGATATCTCCATTTGGTTGTTCAATATTCTCGTTTACAAAAGTATTGAAATTTATCCGGCAAGATTATGAAGTGGCAGGTACATTTTTGTCACAAATAAGAGACATGATTGGTACATGACCAGGTACAAATAAGGATTGATTCATTGACCCTCGAGATATGTTTAGCTGACTAGAAGGAAAACTTTTTTCATCAAGTAGTACACTTTAATAAATGTATAAACGACCATCTTGAGCTAGACGTTTATATCATTTGTGTGTGGAGTTGTACTCTAAAAAGATGCATGGTTTTGATCGAAAATCAAACTTATGAGAGTTATAGGGTCATAAGTAAGGGAAACACTTACAGCCAAACACACGAAGATGAGTGTAATCAGGGATTTGGCCAAATAGCTTCTACAAGAAACCCAATTCATGATGAACTTTAGTAGGCAACGTATTTAATTATGAGATACACAACTGAAGAAAATGCATCATCTAATAAATGAAGTGACATAGAAGCATGAGACAACAAAGTAATCCTCGTGTCAGTAATGTGCCTATGTTTTCTTTCGACTATCTCATTTTGTTTTAATGCATATCGGCAATATAGTCTATGAGTTATTCCATGCAACGGATGATATGACATAAGTGGTTTAATTTCACCTCCACCATCTGTTTGAACACGAAGGATGGATGTGCATAACAATTTTTCAATGTGAGTTTTAAAAGGAACAAAAAGGTGGAGGATGTCTCAGATTGATATATAAGAAATATATCCATGTATAACAAGAATAACAATCAACAAAACTCATGTAATTTGCAATGGACAAGTATAAACTATGAGAGATGAAGAATATGATAATGCATGACGTTTGCCAATTGGAAAAGCATTACAAAAGCTAAGTTTATTACTTTTATTCAATTGAGACAACATACACTATTTTAAAATTGAACGAACCACAGGAAATGCTGGATGACCCAATTTTTGATGCCACAGATCAAATGTACACTACTACAAAAAAGAGAATAGGTGACGGTCTATCCAACTTTTTTTTTAAAAACACGGATATACGATGTCGGTCACTTTTGGTGTCGGACAATTGATGTCAATCTGAACAATTGGTGTCGGTTAGACTGACACCAAAAGAACCGACACAAAATCGGCCCAATAGATATATGGTATCGGTCTTGATAATTGGTGTCGGTCAGACCGACACAAAAAATATTGACACCAAATATTAAAAAACTGGCCCAACAGATATATGGTGTCGGTCAGACCGAAACCAAAAGTAATTGGTGTCGGTCTGACCGACACTAAAAAGTAGACCGACACCAAAATCGTATTTCAAAACTTCAGTTATATTTTTCTCTTCTTCAGTTTCGACACATTTCTTCAGTTTCATTTTTTCAGTACGTTTTCTTTCTTCATTCTTCTTCATTTCAAGCTTCTTTTCTCCCTAATTTTCAGCGAAACTCCACCCCATTTTCAAGCTTCTTCTTCTTATTTTTTGCCTAAAAACTCCATTACTTTTCTTCTTCTTCTTCTCAGCTTTCCTTTCTCTTTGCCCGCGGCCAAAACTCTATTTTCAAGCTTCTTAGCTTTCTTCTTCTTCTTCTTCATTTTCGGCTCTAGCTTCTCTTCCACCTACTACATTTCAAAGGTACTAATTTTTTTGTTATTTTTTGCTATTTTTGCTATTTTTTATTTTTCTATTGTTTTATTTATTTGTTTGTGGGTTTAATTATATGTTTTAAGTAGTGCCTTAAAGTAGTAGAATAGTGCCTTAAAAAATTTTGTTTGGATTTTTACCTTGTGTGTAGGTATTATTTTAGTTGGGATATGGATAAGTTGTGGATGCTTAAGGATCGAATGTCACAAGAATATAGTTTAGGAGTTGAGAATTTTATAGAAAATGCTTTACGACATTCAAAAGGGTCAAATGTTGTTTATTGTCCATGTTTGAAATGTGTGAATGTCAAGTATCAATATGTGAATGTAGTAAGAGACAATTTATTTGTAAATGATATCGATCAAAGTTATGACACATGAATTTGACATGAAGAATCTATATCGAGGAAAAGAAGCAATATTGAAAGTGACATTCGGATCGATCAAATTATAGATGAGGATTTGGATGACCAAATACGCATGTTTGAAGCTGCACACGATTATTTTAACAACAAATCGTCCATATTTGAGCAATCGTTAGAGGATGCCAAGAAACCATTATACCCAAATTGTAATAATTTTACTAAGATATTTGCATTGATTAAGCTTTATAATTTGAAAGCAAAGTTGGGATGGAGCGATAAGAGTTTCACATCGTTGTTAGAACTATTGAGCATTCTATTGCCCTGTCCTAATGAAATTCTGATATCTACCTATTATGCCAAGAAGATTTTCAGTACATTAGGAATGATTTATGAAAAGATTCATGCCTGCATCATTTACTGTTGTTTGTATCGAAAAGAACTCGCTAATGCCAAATTCTATCCTACATGTGGAACATCAAGATGGAAAGTTCGGAAGAATGTGCAAGTAGGGGTAAAAATATTACAGTCAAAATCATGTGGTATTTCTCTCCTATTCCAAGATTTGAATGAATGTTTCGAAGTAAGAAAACTTCAAAATTATGGACGTGGCATGTTACTGATCGATAGGTTGATGAGAATATAAGACATCCACCTGACACACTCTTATTGAAACAAACAGACGAAAGATGGCCCGAATTTAGTATAGAATCAAGGAATCTTCGTCTAGCCTTATCAACAGATGGGGAAAATCCACACGGAGACTAAAGTACTAGATATATAGTTGTTGGCTTGTGATATTGGTGACTTATAATCTACCTCCATGGTTGTGCATTAAGCTTAAATACTTCATGTAAAATGCATTGATTTATGGACCCAAATAACCACAAAATGACATAGATGTCTATTTAATACCATTAGTTGATGATCTCAAAATGCTATGGAATAGAGGTATTGAATGTTTTGATGCACATCGTCAACAACATTTCACCTTGAAAACTATTTTGTTGTGGACCATTAATGATTTTCCTACCTACGATAATTTGTGTGGATGTACTGTAAAAGGGCATCATGCATGTCCGATATGTGGAGAGAAAATAACATCTACTTATTTACCTAAGGGAAAAAAAAAAGGCATACCTTGGACATCAGAGATATCTACCTATTGGGCACTCATATAGACGACAAAAGAAAGCGTTTAATGGGGAACAAGAATTCGGGGTAGTTCCTGAACCGTTAAGCGGAGAAGAGATTCTTGCAAAACTAAATACTATTCAATTTACTCATGGTAAAGGAAATAGAAAAGAACAACATGCAAACACTTATTGGAAGAAGAAATCAATTTTTTTTAGTTCGAGTATTGGAAACATTTTCACGTGCGAAATTATTTAAATGTCATGCACATAAGAAGAATGTTTGTTCTAATATTATTAGAACCCTGCTTGATATTCCTAGCAAAACAAAAGATGGGTTAAAAACAAGTCCAGACTTAGTTGAATTGAATATCAGATCCGAGTTAGCCCAAAAAATGGGAAAGAAAAGAATATTCTTGCCTCTAGCATATCACACACTAACAAGAAATGAGAAATTGAGTGTGTGTAAAACATTATCTGAAATTAAAATACCTGAAAGATATTCATCCAACACAAGTAAAACAGTGTCGATTAGTGATTTGAAACTTTATGGGTTAAAATCGCACGACCATCATGTTTTGATGCAACAACTACTACCTGTAGCAA
>JBBMEG010000020.1:8715248-8742711 GCA_037832605.1 Cyclanthera cordifolia | reverse complement strand
AAGGGAAAGAATAAAGAGCATGTCGATGAAGCCACGGTTGAAGCCTCCAATCGAATTATAAGGATGTTTAATTGATATTACAGTTAACATTTCAAATCTCTAATGGATTAATTTTAATTAATTGAAAATATTTTCATTTCAGAATAAGTTAGGAAATGCACATCGAGGTACAGATATTTTGACCGAAGCCTTGGGAACACCCGAGCACCGAGGACGTGTTAAGGGCGTTGGTCAATTTTTATCTCCATCTGCTTTTTTCAAAGTGGCTCGTCCAAGTGATAGTACAGGAACACCCGATTCTCAAGGACGTGTTAGCCAAGTTGGTTGCTCTCCTTCTAGGGGAAGTAATCACGATCAATCACCCCCGATTCTGGGAGAAGAACTAATAAGGCAAGCAGATGAGATCCTCCAAACACGTCAAGTCATTAGAGATAAACCCCGCATTGTCCATCCCGTTGTCGAAGACTTGGGAGAAGTAAGTTGCATATTATTAATTTCATTTCATTTCTTATATGTTTTTTAAATTTCATTACTCTAACTATGTGTTTCTTTGAAGGGTGTGGTATGTCAACTTGCCATTGAAAATATTGACAATATTGTTGTCGTTGGCACAATGTATGAATCAAGCGAGACACCTACTAAGATTCATGGTCTTCCACTAGAAAATTACAACACACGCGTCCTAGTAGATTAAATAATTAGAAATAACGAGAATGTGGACCTTCCAATTCCTCCAAAGGACGAGCTTCAATACCTTGGACAAGCCGTCAACAATTTTGTGCCATGATCGCGTGCATGGATTGTTAAGACAACCAACGTATCAAAAGAGGTATTTTATTTTACACTTTCTCTTTATAGTATGTACCACCTATTAGTTTACTAATAATAGATTAAATTTATTGTCATAGCCATCAATTCCAAACAAAGGTAAGAAGGTTGTGTTATATACACAATCTCATCAATTAGGCATGGCGCTTCCAACCACAATCAAGTTGGTTTATCACTATGCTAAACATAGTATGAGTGATACTGACATGCTGCCAATTGATTTTATCGAGAATATGTTTGGATTTCACTACAACTGCTTCCTTGCCAGAGAAGACATTTTGCAGTATTGTGAGATAGAAGAGATCAGCTACACTCACATTCTTTGTTAGATTGCGTAAGTACTATATCATTTTCAATTATTATAACAACTTTGTTACATTTGTTTATTACTAACGTTTCCTAAATCTATTTCAGCTGCATTTGAGCTACTTACGATCAACAGATTCTTGATAACTACTTACTAGTGGACGGTAGTAGTTTTGCATCGATTATGGGAAAACAAAATCAAGAAGGGCAAATCAAGAATTTGGCTGATCGTTTTGACATGATTACGGATGTCCGTCAACGTGTCTTCTTTCCCTTTAATACCGGGTATGCATTTTTAAATTTTAAACTTTGTAGCGTGTAAGCTATGAAGATGGTACTGTTTAGTGTAGTCCTAATTCCTCGTTATGTCATTTTAGGCACCATTGGATTTTAGTAGTCCTAACTCATGAAGATGAGACCGTTTATATTATGAACTCACTCCGTCAGAATGCGCCCGATGTGAGTTTAGCTCATATCGTGAATACGTAAGTTTTTTTGATTTTGGTAGTTTTTTTTTGTTTCAATTCGCTTATTATCCTAATGTTTTTACTTTTGTTCTATAGTTCTTATCGAATGTGGCAATCAAAGAATGAGTTCATACCCACAAAATTAATATGGAAATCAAGTTAAGGTACGTAAATAAATCATATCTAGATTTTTTCGATTCTTGGTCATGTGGAATTATTATTAACATTGCCTAAAATTTTGGTCACTAGTGCCCTCATCAATTGGGATCCATAGTGTGTGAATATTATGCCCAATTTTTCATGCGAAAGATGATATCCAACATGCGCACCCCATAAATAAAATGGTAAGTTTTTGTTTTACTTCATTAACAATTTTAGTTCATAAATTCTGCGACATTTTTTGTTTACTAATTTCGAAATATTGTTTTATGTGTTAGTTTAACTCCACAAAACCATATAGCCAAGAAGATGGATGAAGTTCGAGTCGAATGGACAGACTTCATAGGTAGATTTTTATTATCGAACAATTAGTTTTAGTGTAGCATTTTGAATATTTTTATACATAGCATTATACTCAAGTTATAGCCATTGTACTCAAGTTATAACATTTTGAATATTGGATATTGTGTATAAATTGTGTACTAAAGTAGTCTATATATATATATATCTATTCTGCAAATCTTTCTGGCAAGACAAAGTCTCTTATATTGTGGATTTTGATAAGTAGTCTCTATATATATATCATTTCTAGAATTTACAGGATTAACATAAATTTTTTTGTAATCTTAAAGTTACATCGTTATGCTGCCGAAATTTCAATTAATTTAACTAAAGTTTGAAGTTATATCATGTTTGTAAAGATGAGTTTATAGGTGAATTTTGGTGGTTTGACATTTTCAAGGTATTGATTTTTATTTGCCTTGAAATAGACAAATCATCACTTAGATTTTTTTAATACGAGTTTGATACTTTTAATGTCGGTCACAAATGGTGACCTATTATAATAAACCAAAAGTTTAAATGAAAATGGTGACCTACATGCATATATGTGGTGAACCATAAAAATCTGTTTTTTAAAAATTAAAAAGGTTATTTTTAATGTCGGACACATTTAGTTGACAGACATATTTAGTGACAGACACATTTGATGACGGGCAAAAACCGTCACCACAAGTCTTTGGTGTTCGCAATATGACCGACACCAAAGACCCTCGGTCATGACAACCACCAATGAGCGACCCAAAGACTTTTGGTGTTGGTCATGACCGACACTAAAAGTCTTTGATGTCGGTCATATTGCGTGACACCAAAGACTTTTGGTGACGGTTTTTGCACGTCACTAAATGTGCCGGTCACTAAATGTCTTAATGACATCAGTATTGATGACGATCGTTTGCTCAACACCAAATATATTTGATGTCGGCATATGAACGACTCTAAAAATTCAATTTCTACTTATAAAGATTAGCCTTTTAACATTGCACATAAAATTAGAGGTTCATATCACATATCTTACATATGATATCTGGCATAGCTTACTCAACTTGCTTTTTATTTAAAAATGTATAACTCAACTTGGCATCATAAATAGCATGTTGATGAATAGATATGTCTAACTCTATATTCCACTCAGACCAAAACATTTTCAAATAAAATCAATGTATATAGTCATATGAGGCAGCACTTTCTATATAAGTTAATAAACTAAAAGTAAGTTCAAAGCAAACATAGAATTTAAACCTTAAAGAAAATAGATATGGAATATGCAAAACTAAATATTATAAATCGGTAGTGCGGTCAAGAAAGTTTTAAGAAATAGTTTTTTTTTTTTTTTTTTTTTTTTTAATTTTTAGATAGCCACACTATATCCGGATGATTAATATGTCCATCCCTAAACTAGTCACCGGATGACATCAAAAAAATGGGGACTACGAAAAAATAGTTATTTAAATTCATATACAACTTATTTAAAATATATACAAATATAAGTTCGTCAAACATTTATAAATATAAATATAACAGAATAATAATAAAGTGACTTAATTTGGTTCGGTAGATTAGTTATTTAGCACATTGCCAAATCTTGACACAAGATTTTAAGAAAAATAACCTTTCATATTCATAATACAAAAAAAAAAAAAAAAATCATATTGGCAAAAAATTAAGAGTCTAGTGTGTGAATTAAAAAAAAAAAAAATCAATGGGTCATTAATAATAGGAGAAAACTTATCAATTATGGTTGAGGTGAGACATACTTTATATTTTATTTGTGCAGATAATAATGTACGATATAAATTATATATTTTTTAATAAAAATATAAAAAATATGATAATTTGATTAATAAGAGAAATAATAAATTAAATATATGATATATTAACGAGATGACAAGTATGTACAATTGCATTTTGAAATAGTAAACAAGTTTTCTCTAATAATATTGGGAAAGAGTTAAGTTCAATTAACATCAACCACACCTCAATGACTAAAGGTCTTTGGGTCCTCTATTCACAAAAAGAAAAACAAAAACAAAAACAAAAAAAAACAAAAAACAAAAACAGTGATTGTAATTTCTTTTTTTTACCGTTAGAAATTATAATTTGTTTTTTGACTGCGAAAAAATGGTTTAATTATACTTTTAATTACCATCAAGATTTGGTCAAGTTGAATGGAAATATATATGGATTAATATCGTGTCTTTCATATATATATATATATATATATAAAAAGAGAGATCAACAATCCTTCTAAATTTGTAGTTTCATCGAATTTAACTATTCATGAATTTAGTCATTAAACATAAGTACAAATGTGAATAAAAGAGACATCTTTAAAATTTTAAAAGCTTATAATAATCTTATTTACATCAACAACATTTAGGAGCAAAGGTCTGGTCTCATTAACTCTAGGAGTGTTTGGTATGAGATTTTTGAAAAGTATTTCAAATTAGTATTTACTAAATATTCTTAAAAAAATTATATGCAATTTTTAACTGCAATCAATATTACTTGTATTAGAAAGTGTGGCGATACATCTCAAAACCAATTGGCTAAGGGAGGAATAGCTAGCTCTATCTTATACATATGTTGAAGAATTTTCACCTTAACATTTACCACAGGTGAGTATTCCAACAATCTCCAACCCTTAATATTATTGAAATAATGTTCTTATTGATGTATTAATAAATATTTTAAGCTTTCAATTGTGTATCAACTTTGTATCTTTTTAATTTTATATATATAAGTTTAACATAAGATCAAACATACGTCTACCTATCAAAAACAAAACAAACTATTTATATCCAATGACTAAATTTATAATATAACTTATAAAATACCGTGACAGTGGAGAAACCAAAAGCAATAATAAGTTAATAAATTTGTCAGTGATGCAGAGATTTGTTATGTATAAAAAGAAAACAAAATACAAAAACAAAAATACAAAAATACAAAAAAAATTCATGAGTAACAAAATTTTAAAAATATTTCTGGTATAACAGAAAATAGATCGTCTATATAAAATGATTAAAATATTCTCATTTCAATCAGTTTTATTGATAATCTTAATTAGTAGTTTAGCTTCGGTTAATAATTTAATCAATAATTCACTTGATAGTCATTAATCAGTAGTTCAACTTATATACTCAAGAATAATTCAATTAATATACTTAATTAATTTGTTGATAAATTTTCAATTAATTCGATTTGAAAAAAAGGAGTAAAATTAAAATTTTTGGAAAAACAAACGAAAATTGGTTAAGTATGAATCATTTTTATAAAAAGTTATATATTTTTTTAACTTTTTGAATTGAAAAACAATTTGTTAGAATAAATCTCTCCGAACACTTTTTTTTATCTTATTTTTACTTACCATTATTATATGGTTCGAAATTTTTGAACTTTTTAAATCAGGAATAATTCTTTATTATAATTATAATTATTAATAATTAGGATAATAATAAGAATAAGACAAACTCACTCCCACATAATACAAAGTAACCTATTTATTCTCAAACAAAACATAATTATAAGTAACCACAAATGAACATAAACCTTATAACTATTGTGATCACCATAGATCATTGAAAAGTACTTATTTGTATCTTGAAGTTCTTTTTTAGGAAAGTAATAATAAATGTCTAAAAAAACTTAAATTATGGAAGAAATAATACATCCATTTTCAAAGTATTTCCCTTTTAAATTTTCAAAGTATTGAAGAAAAAAACGTTGCATTTATGGATAATTTGGTAAATATTTGATTCAAGGAATAAACAACTATTAACTAATTCTTGTCAAAAGAGCAGTAGCTCGACGGTATCAGGAAACATCGAAGGACCATGAGGCCACGAGTTCAAACAAATCCCTTATCCACAATTGTTGTCATCTAAAAAAAAAAACTATTAACAGTAGTGTTGTACTGGCTATATATATTGTTGAACTCTTGACAGTAAGGTTGGACGTGGTCATGGACGACGTAGAGATATGTATAATAAATCAAATGTGAAATGTTATAATTGCCACAAGCGCAGCCATTATGCAAATGAGTACAGATCAAAAGGTGACAATCAATTTGGTGATGGAAGGTTCATTCTGGTGACTGGAAAATGGTGAATTCTTATCACTTTGAAGAATGGTGATTATAGGTACATTTCAAATGTTTTTTACGTACCTGATATGAAAGTAATTTGTTGAGTATGTGATAGTTGGTCGAAAAAGGTTATGTAATGCATATCTTTGGAAATCAACTCTCGATTTTCTTATAAAGAAGGTAATTTGATCCTTAAAACATTTTCATCAAAAAATCATATGTTTCTAGTAGATTTTAATACGAGTGATATCAAATGCTTAATTGCAATAGCGAATGATGAATCCTGATTATGGGACTTACGGTTTGGGCACTTAAATTTTCAGAGTTTGGAAAATCTTTCCAAACGTAATTTAATTTAGTGAACGGTTTACCCAATATTCATCACCCTGATCAATTGTGTGAAGCCTGTATTTTTGGAAAGAATCACAAGATACCTTTTGTTATAGAGTCTTGGCGTGCGAAATTCCCACTGAAACTCGTTCATACAGATGTTTATGGCCCAATGAACACATGATCAATTGGAGGTAACAAGTATTTTCTAACCTTTATTGATGATTTTTTATAGAAAACTTGGATTTATTTATTGAAGATCAAAGATGAGGTATTGCATTGCTTTAAAATATTTAAAGCATTTGTTGAAAAACAAAGTGACAAATTAATCAAGATGATGTGTAGTGATGAAGGAGGTGAATATAAGTCCAATGATTTCAAGAGTCATTATGATGAACTCGGTTGCAACATAACATTAATTTTCGCTACACTCCTCAACACAGTAGAATGGCTAAGAGAAAGAACAAAACAATTATGGATATGGCCAGGAGCATGCTTAAAGCGAAAGGTATGCCAAATTATTTTTGGGTTGAAGTTGTATCATGTGCAGTATCTCTATTCAATAGATCATCTAGTCTTTCTAACAAAGCTCTTACTGAAGTATGAAGTGGATTCAAACATAATGTCCAACACTTGAAGATATTTGGATCAATTGCGTATGCTCATGTCCCTAAGGCATTAAGATCCAAGTTGGATGATAGGGCGGTAAAGATTGTTTTCATTGGATATAAGCACGGATGGTACAAATTGTACAATCCAATGACAAAGAAGGTGGCAGTAAGTCGTGATGTTACACTTGTAGTGTAGGATCGAAAAGCAACACTAGAGGGGGGGGGGGGGGTGAATAGTGTTTGCTAACTTTTTAGTTCTTTAAAAAATAATTTTATGATCTAAACTTTGTTTACTAAAAACACTCAATAAAGTAAATATGATATGCAATAATGGAGTAGCGGAATATAAAAGTTAAGAGAAAGAGAGATCTGGTTCGGAAAATCCCTACTCCACCCCCCCAAGACTCCTTCTTGGGGATTCTATTGGTGATCCTCTTACGGTGAGAACCAAACCTCCATGATCCTTTTTTTCCTAGGCTAAAGAGAAACCTAAATCCTTTTTACAGGTTCAGGATGCGTTGGAATCGTCTCTTCATTCTCTACATATTAAAACCTTTAAAACTCCAAAAATACCAGTAAACAAAATACGAGTTTATTATCATCAAAATATTAATTAATTAAAATTAATTAAATTGAGATCATAGCCAAAAAGCCAACATGTAGAAGACGAGATATGAGATTAGAATACAACAGTGACATGGATAAAAAAAAAACATTATATTTACGTATTGAATGAGGATGCAGATGCAGAAGATATAGCCACTCAAGAAACACCTACAGTTCAACGTGAAGTTGTAGCTCCAATTGCATCTACTGTAGAAAGGCCAAGAAGGGAGCAACGACAACCTGCAGATCTTCAAGATTACGAGGTCAATCTTGAGAATGAGGTTGATAACGATGGAGAATTAGTCCACTTTGATCTTTTTACAGATTCGGAACCTGTTGAACTTGAAGATGCCATTAAAAATCTCAAATGGCAAAAGGCTATGAACGAAGAATTGATGGAAATTGAGAAAAATAACACATGACAACTGACTGATATTCTAAGAGGACACAAAGTAACTGATGTGAAGTGGGTGTATAAAATTAAGTGAAAGCAAATGGTGAAATTAACAACTACAAAGCAAAGTTGGTGGCGAAGGGATTTATGGCGTGTTTGGGGCAGAGAGTTATTTAGGAGGAGTTAAGTTAAGAGGAGTTAAGTTAATCTAAGTGTTAAGTTAATCTGAGTTTTAAGTTAAGCTGTGTTTGTGAGAGGGGTTAAGTTAAGCAGAGTTTAGTTAAACTGTAGGTTATTTGTGGCAGGAATTAAGTTAAGCAGGGTTAAGTTAAACTGTGTTTGTTATGTATGTTAAGTTAACCTGGATTGATTTTTTTTGTATGAAATTAAAATGTAATGAATTAGATGAAGTAATTTTTATTTAATAATAACTCCACTAAAGAGAATGAATTGACTTTCAAAATATTAGTAAGTAGATGCTCAAATTTGTAAATATTATTGGATTCATATGCACTATTTAACAATAAAATAAAATTCATTCGAATATAAGCACCAAAATTTAACAATGAAAACAAATTAAGACAATTTAAGAAACAAGGTTGATGAAATAAATCATATCTTAGTAACAAAATAAGTCTAGATAAATAAAAAATGTTATAGACAACCTACTAAACAAAAAAAACATGCTAATTAACTAGTATCACCATTAATTATCCAAAGAATAATTATTTATTTCAATAACTATTAATATCAATTCTCACGTAATTAATTACTTCAATAATTATTAACTTTTTCCCTCCACTTAATTTCACTCTTTCATACTTAAAGATAAATAAACACATCCTAATTAAATAGCAACCATGCTATTCTTATACAACCTAATAAAACGATGCTAATCTTATTCCTTTAAAGAAATACCTATTATTTTATAAAAAAATAAAGACGTGCTTAATGCAGAGATTAAGTTAAGCTGAGTATTAAGTTAAAATATATTTGATTGAGAGATTAAGTTAAGTTTTTCATTACTATTTTACATGCATTTTATTTAAATGATAAATGAAAATAATTTTTACTAACATCAACTTTTTTGACATTAAGACATAAAATTTCATAATAGAATAACAAACACTCACCAATTTTTTACGTTATTATTATAAAATGTCCATAATTTTATTCTATTATTTCTCGAAGTTGGTGAAACTTATTAAAAATGATTTAAATTTGAAATATAAAATTTTAAGTTAGATTGAAAAAATATTAAAAATTGGGAATCATATTTAAAACACCAAATCTTCATTAAGTTTAGCTTTAGACATTTTGTCTAAAAAAATATAAAATATTATTGAGATGTGGTATAATGTAATTTGTGAATTTGATTATTTAATTTTGTAAATGACCTAAAATGTCTCAACAAAATGGTAAATAAAAATATAGAGGTAAATTAAAATAAAAAGCTTATAACTTACATTAATTTTTAAATCAATGATGAAGGAAATGTTGTTCATGCAAATCACCCCATGGCTTCCTCATATTTCAAAGAGAGATTATTTTTAATAATTTTCTAATATAGAAAAACTGAGCCTTTAAACAGAGGGATTGGCATCTGACCATTTATGAATATTTTTATTAATTTTTCCTTTTCTTTTCTTTCAACTCCACACCAAAAAAGTAGGCATTGGAGTTTCTTCCATTTCAATTAACAAAGTTCATATGCAGATTTTGAAGATTTCTCTTTCCCACACCAACACATATCTTGTATATCCGGGATACAATTGATCATATGCTTCCTTCATTAGATTATCAAATTTTTGCGATCGCTCATTTTCTTCTTCAATACTCGTACTATTTGTTTCAAAAATCAGATTATTTTCTTGAACATCTTCTGACTCAATACTTTCAGGTTTGATATCATTCAACATTACCAATATTTCATTATCGTTGTTGTGATTAATGGACTCATCAATATTCATTCTTCGTACCTGTACTTACCTAAGTCTTTGACGCTCTAGCCTAGATAAATCAACAGGTTCGTCATGATATCATCAATGATTATACGATGCTAAAATTCCATTTATCAACAAATGTCTTTCTAATCTTTTAAGGTATGCCATGAATCGTTCATACATTTCTTAATAGGACATCGAACTTTAGATTCACATGATTCTTGGCCATTTCTAAAAAATATTTAACACCTTCCGCGTATCAATAGACAATTTGTCTCTATTTATTAACCAATCTTTGTTCATTTTACTCTGTAGCACACTCTTTTGTTGTTCAACAAACAAGCCTACATGATTAGTGCAATTAGAGTGTGTTATATACAGGCAATAAGCTAAAAAGATAAGAGCTATTGAATTTACCGGTAATATGCTATTGAATTACTAATTAGTAAAACAACCGTTCATGAAATTTATTGGATTCCAAATTTCTGTTCACATTTCCCATAATTCATCCCTTTCTTTTACTTCAAAATAAAGTAATTCTAAATTTCTCTAATTCTAAACAGAGTTATCAATTAGAGCTACAAAGTAATCAATAGTCCTAATTCTAATAAACATAATCATAAATCGAAAATATAATCATAAATCTTAAACAATACAAAATAACCCTAATTATAACAAAAGATAATCCTAAATCTAAAACATAATCATAAATCTTAAAAAATACAAAATAACACTAATTCTAACAAAACATAATCATAAATCTTAAACAATACAAAATAACCCTAATTCTAACAAAACATAATTCTAAATTCTAAATAAGACATACAAAATAATCCTAATTTAACAAATACAAAACCTAAATCTAACGTACAAATAATTCTAAAAAATATTAATCTTAATTCATATAAATAATAAACATTAATCACAAATCTTACAATCATAAACAATAACAAAAATCTAGATTTCAAAGGATTCAAAACTTACTTTTGAAGAAAATGGAGAAGAGACGACGAGAAACAGCAAGAATCCGAAGCACACGACGAGCAAAAGGTGGGCAGCAAATGGCGGTGATCGGTGGCGGTGCATGGTCGGAGGGAGATTTCGAGAGGATTTTTTAGAGATTGAGAGAGAAAAAGTGAGAAAATGAAAGAAGAATCGCGAATTTGCATTCTGTAACAGAGACCTATGGCGACAGGCCTGTTTTAAAAAATAAAAACGGTCGAGCTAAATAAAATAAAATATAAAACGGAAGCTTACTTTGGTGACGGAAGATGGCTCTGTCGCCTTGGGGTGCCTAAGGCGATGGAAAAAAACTCTGTTGCCAAAGCATCTGTCGCCTAAAATATTTTTTTTCTTATAGTGATGGTACTCACACCCCAATGCAACAATCATCACGAATGCATAGATTGTCATGTGTAAGTGTGTACTCCACATTTTTTTTATTTTTTTTATTATATATACATCCATCTTAATTCTCATAAATTTTTTTGAAGGCATGTACGAATATGTCGAACGATTACTTACGCATTCATCAGCTCAAATTAAATTTGAAAATTTTAAAATAGTAAGATTCAATTGTGTTTGAAAACATTACATTAAATATTGAAATTATATATATTGGTCAAAATATCTCATGATTTGTTGTATTGGGGTTACAAAAATCATATTTAGTTTTAATTGTGTTGGTTATGAGTGATATAATTTAAGGATGAAAGTTATTTTCTTTATTTAATAATTTTAGTTAAAAATTAATTTTATATAAAAATTTAAAATCTAAGAAAATCTAACCCTCTCTTAATTAGTTTCTCAAATTTAGACATTTTCGTAGTTATCCCTAGACTTTTTTTTTCTGTTTCAGAAAGTTTTGGGCTTCAATTGATGGAAGTTAGGGTTTCAAAAAAAAAAAATGTTCGTTCGATAAGTGTTCGTTTTTTAAGATTTTCTTTCTACAGATCATGTTTTTGTCTACTCGGGAAATTGGCAAAGATTAAAGCCTTCTCGATTCAAAAGAAGCAATGTTGATCATATACGAACACTTTTTGATACTTTATGAAGCCTTTGCCAATCCCTAGGACGTTGACATTGATACCTATAAAGATTAGCTCAACCCGAAAACACGTACGTTTGTTACAATAAATGTTACTACCATCATTTAATATGTACTTTTCATTTACATATTACAAATATATATTAATATGATGACGACAGTTACATAACACTATATATACTTCAACCAAAGCATCAAGTTCTCTCTAAACTCTTTCGATTTTCTGTGAAATATTGATTTTTAGCGTCAAAATGTTATTGTTGAGCACTAATCCCTCTCACTCGTTTTCTTTCTTGGAGATGACTCTAAGTTCATTGAAACACAAATTCATCATAAATATCGACTACACCAAAATTAGTATCAGCACATATTCGAATAAAGTCTAATAATAAAAATAATCTTAAGACATATTTTTAAGTATGCTAAAATTAACAATAAAACTGAACTCAACTCATTGATCATAATCAAAGTCACAATCCCCTCAATTCAAACAAAAAGTAGGCTAAAATCTTTCCCCAACAAGAAGAACACTCTAAAATCTAGTTCAATAATTTCTTCTCTTTTTTTTTTTTCATTTACTAACAAACTCATTAGTAGAAAAAAAATGAAAAAAATGGAGGGATATTTTCTTCCCTTAATCCACGTGGGTAGGCCCATGGAAAGAGACATGAGATTGAGTAAACTAAAAACTGTCGGGTAACATGAGCACGTGAAGGGGAGGGTCTTACCGCATCCTCTTCACGTGAAGTTCCTCACTATTGGTCCACACTTCACCACCCCCATGATAGTAACGCTATCATATCTCAACCTTTATAAAATTAAACTATATCCTATCTCATTTTATCTAATTTCTTTGTATTCTTTGACTTTCGACTATATATTTATTTTTATTTTTATTTTTATTTCTCTCTAACACAAAAAAGAGAGCGACATAATCCATAAAATATAGATTGTTATGGTTGGTTGAGGATGATGGATATCTCATATTTGTATTTATGTTACTTACTTTATTTTATTAGTACATTGTGTCCAACTTTGATGATAAAATATTCAACGAGAATGTACTATTAGACTTGCATGTGTTCAAATTATAACTATGTTTTGATATATTAAAAAATAAATAGTCGTTTTATTGTCAACTTTAAATATAAAAAAAAAAAAAGTATATGGGCAATTTTCCTTCATAAACTTAAGAATAAAAACAATAATATTGTGCATTTTAAATAGAAAAAATCTATTAGTATTTATAATTTTGTTGCCATAATATAATTACATAAGTAAATTTTAAAATTGGTTAAGAGTACACATTAACGTTAGAAAGTTTAAGTAACATAGAGAGAGGAGATTGTATAGAATTAAAATTTCAAGTTAAAAAATATACAATAATATATGATTGATACTTTCTTTTTTTTTAATTGATGAACTATATAGATACATCTATTGAAGTTGAAAGAATCGATTAAGTCAACTTCTACGTATAAAAAAATGCTTTGGATGATTGATATTTAAAAATTAATAACTATCTCTATCAATAATTTTTAACTTATCTCATGCATTGTCAAACGAAGGAGGGTCTTTTTCATATCTTGTCGTGTGAGATAAACATATCATTAGCGTATGAAATGTCCTCCATAAGACACGTGTTTAGTGTTGCATTGAAGGACATAGAGAATAGGTGTACTTTTGATGTTTTGTAAATTCCTGCCTCTAGAAATTCATTACATTCAACAAGAAAACACTTTGATATCTACAAAACAAGATGTATAGGGACACAAGGAAACAATCAATCAATAGGTGTGGAAGCCTCATGTGCCAGTGTAAAATGCTCCAAGTGTTGGTTAGATCTTCAGCAGCTCTAATAATGGCTAACCACTACGTTGTCAAAAATTTCAACCAATTGTCATTTACTAAAAACTATCAAAATAAGTATTTAACAAAAAACTACCAAAATAATAACAATAATTGTTATTATTACATAAGTAAAAAGAGTATTTATAGTTTAGTAGAATTTCTAATGCTTTAAATTTGAATGAAATTAACTTCTAGGTGAAATAGTGACATAATTACCAAGGTAAATCGAATGATAAAGTTCGCAAAAGTACTTTTTAAAAAGCATTCCACTCAAGCACGGATATTATCTTCATTGGGCTTGCTTGTTTTGACTTTAAATGGGCTCCACTACATTTGAGATCTGATATCACGTTTCTAAGCTCTGACCTAGATACTTCAAGAGTATTCTAGTTTAAGTGCTTTCCACAATCTCGAACTTGAGATGACTAGGAAAATATAAGATTTATTTAGATAAAGTATAGCGATGAAAAGTATTTAAAATAATAATAAATAAATATCAAACTAAGCATAGTTTAGCTGGTGTTGATATCGAAAAATGGTCAACAAAGATCAACGGTAAAGATTTGTTTATCGAGAACGAGATGGCTGCCAAAAGAAATGAAATTATGCACGCCGGTGTGGCCGTGTGAGCCACATAGCCTCCGATACCTAAGTCATAAATATATTTTGGAGAGTGTTAGAGATTTTCACAGCTCAAGAGTTAGCTTACAGTTAAGTAGCTTAGAATGACTTGGATTGAAAGGTAGAACTTTTGACTCTTCTATAGCAGCCAGAGTTGTAATCGTTGTAACTCAGTTAATGGCGGCTTAATGGTCAAGCATTTGTAACGTAATTAACCATTAAGCCTAGAATAACTATTGACGTGTAATTTCTGACCGTTACGACTCAGAAGTGTAACGATTTGGGAGGCTACTTGGACTTGGTCGATCCTGGAGAGGTTCTGACCACCATGGCTGACCCTCTAGGGTTCTGACCTTCTTAGTGTTACTTCTGGTCATTTCTTCTTATGGGTGTAACGGTCATTGATGTCATTTGAACTTGGTTCACTCTTCAAAGAGAAAGTCCTAACCTCCATGGCTAACTCTCGTGAGATTTTTTCCCTTTCGATCGATCTCTTTGCAGGTCAACTTTGGTCTCGATCAATCCTTGCGAGTTCTCACCTCCACGACTTGCTCCTAAAGGTATGATCTGGCCCTCTCGGCGTAACTTTCGATTGTTATGAGCGGATCCAAGTGTTAATTTGGACTTGGTCGACTCCTGGGAGAAATTCCTAATCTCCACGGCCGATCCTCGGGAGGGGGGGGGGGGGGGGATTAAGACCTTCTCATTGAACCCTCAATCAGTGCTACCTTACAGTATAATGATCATAAGTGTTGCTTGGACTTTGTTGAATCGTCAAAAAGAAAGTCCTATCCATACTTTGGTGACAAAATTTTATTAAATGTTAAATCATATATGATATTTTATAAATAATTTGATTTGTTTTGAACTACTTAATTTTTAGGACTAACTCTTCTTTCTTTTTTTTTTCTTTTTTTTTTTTTTTGTCTAATTTTAGGAGTTTAAGATTTTTTTTTTTCATGAAAATATTTATTAATAAAGATTCATAGTAGATAGTGTTGACTAAAAAAGGTTAGCCAATCATAAATTGCCACGACTTTACCTCAAATTTAATGGTGAAATTAAATTAATTTTTTAGATAATATTTTTCAAAATTAAATTGAATCGGAAGTTTATTTTCTTTAGAAATTGAGTCAAAATTAAATAAGACACAAGTTTAATTAGTGGTCCGAGTTCATATGGCCGACTCATGTCCATGTAGACAAGTCCAATTGGTCAAACTCAAATCCCAGGTCAAAAATCACATCAAGCCCAAGATGCATAGAAGCTCTATAAATAGAGAGATTTTTTTTTCATTTTCAAGATGACAGAAGTTTGAAATTCAGAGAGAATTCAACAAGTTTAACATTTTCCAAGCTTCCAAAGATCAAACGCCCTTCTGAAGTCCAAATCATTTCGAAGATCAAGCGATTTCATAAACAAGCAGCTAAATACGAAGAACACACATTCGTTCTTCAAGTCAAGATCGCAATTCCATCAACCGACGATCAATTACGAAGAACGTGCATCACATTCTTTGAGTCAATAGCTCAAACACAAAGAAACACACGCATTGTGTTATCCAAGTGAACCAAAGATCAACAAGTCAATGACCGATCTCACGATCAACAAGTCAAAGACCGATCATCCAAGAAGACCAACATGTCAAAGACTGATCCAAAAATCAACAAGTTAGCTAGTGACCAACCATATATACAAGAAGAATAACAAGCCAAAGGCCGATTGAACACCAACAAACTCAATCTTGAGAATAAGCTGTGAAGCCCTCAAGACAAATTCAACTTCGAGAACAAGCTACAAAGCCCTTGAAAAATTCTACATTTGACAATATGCTGCAAAGCCCTAAAAAAAAAAATTATATGAGAGAGAAATAATAGGAGTAACACACTAAAAATTGTACTCTACATTTGCACATATTCAATTCAATACAAATATAAATTTAAAATTTACACGTCATGTCTCACATTTATCTTAATTACTGAAATCTCGAAAAGATTTTTATAATTTTATGTATTTATAAAAGAAATTTAAATGTGAACAGTTTTTAGTGGAAATCTTCATATATCAATCTCTTTCAAAATTAAATGAAGCATTTTATGATGATAGAAAATGAAATGAGGGCGAGGACTCTAATTGGGCAACCAATCTTGACCTCATACACAATATCTCAACTAATTTATTAACTTTTTATTTTCAATTTATAATTTAATTATCCTTATTTAGTGGACAATCACATGCAACTTTCCACCTACTTTCTAACCATGCAGAAAATACATAGAACTCTCTTTCTAATATTTTCTTGTTCGTATTTTTGCTCTCTCTGTCTACTTAAAAAACTTTTTTTTTTTTTTTTGTACAAATTAAGGGAGGGGATCACTAGTTCTACATAGAAGGGACTACTGCTCTCAAATAATTCGAGAGTCAAATACCGAGGGTTGAATTGGATTAACATCAAATAATGGAACTACTGCGCCACTGACTCATTCAGTTAAAAAACACACATTATTTGAGATAGGAAGAGTAAGGATATAGAAGAACTAAAAACTTTACTCTTGTTGATATTTATTATCGTTTGTTGTTGTGTTGACTTTCCTGTCGGTTATCAAAAATAGTGGTAGAATGTATGCTTATTGATTATTTATGCTTTGGTTATGAAATTAATTTTAATCATATTTAGATATTTTTTAACCTGTCTAACAGCCTATTTAGTCTTAACACTCGTCAAATATGGTTCTAACTTACCAAATGGAAATCACCGTTCATCGGTTGACCTTTTTTTTCTATAATTTTCTCGTTTTCTTTTTTCGCTTTTTTTTATAAAGATTGTGGCAGTTGGAAATTTGGATAACATGTCGGTTTTGGTATGTATAAATTATAGTTTACAACTTTAAAATTGACTTATTAGATCAATCTATTTATTCTTTATTGTTTAGTTGGTTTAGATACATATTTAAACTTTGAATTAACTATTGTAGTTAGTCGCCAAAAGAATGATAGCTCAACGGTACTAGTGAACGCCAAATGACCTAGTTCATATCATTAAAATACAACAGGACTTATTATATTAGTTCATATATTGATATTTGTTATGTCACCTCAACTAAAATAATGCAAAATTTTATAGAAAAAAATATGGTTCAAATATCATTTTTGTCCCTCTAGACTTTGAGATTTGTTCCGTTTTGGTTCATAAACTTTCAAATTTCTTTCATTTTGGTCCCTAAACTATCAAATGTTCAATTATAGTCTCTAGACTTTCAAAATAAATTAAATTTAGTCTTTCGTTGAAATTTTTTGTAAAGTTTTATTTAAAAATTAATCATATTTCTTTATAAATTTAAGAAATATGTTCACATATTTTCTTTTATTTATATTAAAATTTTAATACTGTTGAATCAATTAAAAAGATATCAACTTCAAATTTATTATAGGATCAATTTTAAACTTTTTTTTTTTAATTTTAGGGACTAAAATAAATTTGTAGACTTAATAGATATATAAAATATATAATTGATATATAGATTAAGAATCCATAAGCTTATGGGATATTGATAGTTAATACATGTATAAGCAAAACTAAGCTATGTATAAAATAATAAATAAAGGCATAATTTGAAATAATCAAATACAATACTTTAAAAAGGCTAAAATTTGAACTCTCACTTCTAATTTACTTAATTTCTTAAATAATCCTCAAGAAGAGTGTCTATTGGAACTTCATATCCAAATATCATGGAATAATCATCAAGTACATTTTCATCATCAGAACTCAACTTTGGAATTCTCAAGCTCTTTGCAATCTCTGAGTCATGGCCTTTAGTAATTAGCACCTCCAATATCTATATTTCATTAAATTGCAAAAAAACAAAAACAATATTAGACATTAATTAATAATTCCTTCAATACCAAAATGAAGCAATAGAGAGATTTCTAATTAACTCTGTAAAATGATGTAAATAAGTAAAATTAATTACAAAGTGTGCAAATTGTAAAGTATTATAAGAAATAATAAGACAATATTCATTAATACAATGATTATATTTTTTTTATTTTTTTTACTAGTAATATTTATAATTATTTTATAGATTTAACTAGTTTGATTGATTTCTCGTAAAAATATTAAAAAGTAAAAATAAATTTGTGATGCTTAATAGTGTCAATACATAAACAAAAGGTAGAACTCTTCTTCACATTCTAGAGTTTTACTCAAAAACATCAATCAATTTAACACTCTACGATTTTTACCGATGAAATTCATACAAATATAAAATTAAAGAGAACAAATAAATAACATTATATGTACCAATCCAATTCATAATTCAATCTTATATAATCATGTGGAATCAAGCATACCTGGCTTATAAAGGGGCGGTCGGCGGAGGATTGTCGGACGCAACAAGAAGCAGCAAAGACGAGTCGGTGCATCTCGTCGGCATCGTAGCATTTGAGCTTGGGATCGACGAGGCGGCTGATGTCACCGGAGTCCATGAGAGGCTTTGCCCACAAGAGAAGGCTTTGTTTGGAAGAGTCCACAGGCTTTCTACCAGTGACAATCTCTAAAAGAAGAACTCCAAACGCATAAACATCAGTTTTCTCATCCACTAAACCATGCATGAAATATTCTGGTGCTAAATACCCGAACGTCCCCTCTATCGGAACCACTGCGTGCTGTGTCCATTTGTTTGGAAGCCATTTTGCTAGCCCAAAATCTGTTATCTGTCACATCAAAAAACCATAAAATAAAGTTTTAATTAACCAGACCATGTTTACGCACATCTCCACTATTTTCACTCTGCCGTCTAAAACGTTAGGCTTAATTAATCTCTTGCTATACCATGAAAAGTTGGAGAAATTTCATACATAATGTTAGATCTCTCCATTTCTAGGATATTCTTTTGAAAATGATACTATATTAATAAGGGTACAAGAGGAACATACCAAAGAACTACAAAAAGACTCTTCAATTTATCGCAATAAAGGTCATATCGTATGATTTAATTAAAGATCTTACTTTCAGTACACCAAGACGCTGACAAATTAAATATTTATGCTACTTTCCCAACATTAATTCTTCATAAGATTTGGATTATAATTCTCCATTTCTATGATATAGATCCTCAAATTCTCTCACAACTAGGAACTTTTTTTAGTTCATCCTTTTTTAATCATATTTGAGTTTCATGAACTCTTGTATTAATTAAATTAGATTGATCATTTGACCATTAGTTTATAGAATTAAAGTTATTGATTGAACTATAAATTTGGTCCCTGATGTTAAAGGCCCTATTAGATTATTTTCATGTTTTTTGAGATTACAATATTCGGAGTGGGAGTGGGGGACTCAAACCATTATATGGAGCAGATGTTAGTGCATCTCTATTGTTAGCTAAATTATGCTTACTTTGGCAAAGACCCTATTAAATAACTTAAAGATTATATAGACATAATTAAATCTCAGAATGTAATGATACTAAACTTTCAATTTAACCTAAGGTTGTACATGTTGTTTAACCAAAAAATTGGAACTACTAAGCGTCTCGAGGCCTAAGGAATTTTACAATAAAACTTTAACCTAGGACCTCGAATATATTTTATAGACACTAAAATTACAAGTACTCGTACATGTAATTAAAAATATATGAACGATATTATGTATTGATTAGAAGGGAAGTATTAAAAAAATATGGATATCTATCTCAAAACTAATTGGTTACGAGAAAAATAACTCACTATTTTCAACCGGAAGAATAATCATAATTTTATATAAGGGAATCCAGTTTAACATCACGCAATTGAATTAAGTAATGACCAGAATGTGACCAAAGTTGGACATTAGTAACAAAGAGCGAGAAGATTGTAATCGCACGTAAATGTAAGAATATATATATATATATATATATATATATTATATTTTACCTGGGGTTCATAATCAGGACCAAGAAGAATATTAGAAGGTTTGATGTCTCTATGGATAATACGATGTTTGCAACATTCATGGAGATAGTGCAATCCCCTTGCAACTCCGACAGCAATCTTGTATCTAATCGACCATTCCAATGTGTTGTTTGTTTTGCCTGTGTCAAAAATTGATTACTTTAATTCTTATTAATTGAAAAGATTTTAATTAATAATTAGTGGTTGTTAATTATTAAGATATATATATATATAATGTATGGATTTTTGTGGTACCATGCAAAGCAGAAGAAAGGTTTCCGTTTGGGGAGAAGTTGAAGATGAGAAAAAGGCCATTTTGAATGCAGCATCCAACCAAAGTGGCAGTGTTTGGATGAAAGACATGGCCAATGATTCCTAATTCCATTAGAAACTCTTTCTCTTTGTTTTCTTTTGTCAGCCTCTTCACTGCTATCATCTTTCCATCACTTAATTCTCCTTTGTAAACTTCTGAATACCCACCTTCTCCTGCCATGTTATCTGTGTATATGTATTTCAAAATTTTCATTCATTCCTCCAAACATCTCAATCTCTTACTTTTAGATGAACCCATAAAATTATGACAATTTAAATGTGGATTACATTTTTGTGTCTACTGATAAAAAAAAGTAGTGTTTTTTTAATATTTGAGTGTTCTTTTTCTCTTCCATAACAAGGAGACCATGAATTTGAGTTTTTGTTTTTCATGTGCTAAAAACATCAACCTACATTTTTAAAAACTAAGAAGAGGGAATCTTTCTCATTTAATAACTTTTTTATTTTTTATTTTTGAAATTAAGTTGGTTTTTTCATTCAAAATCTTACTATGATTTTATTATAGGATTTGGATCCAATCATCAAAATAAATTTTTGGAAGTTACTTTAATTTCTAAATTTCGTTTGGTTTTAAAAAACATGAGGTGTTTGCTTTGTAAAATTGTGGAGTGGTCATTCTGAATGATTAAAAACGAAAGTTTAGATTATTTTGAATTATTTTAAGTGATTAAAAAGTTTAGCTTTAGTTATAACTTGTTTTGGTGATACTATTGATTAAAGTGTTGCAGTTGCCAAAACGAACATAATCCAGCTGGTACTAGTGATGCATTAGCATCCATTCGAAAGTTGCAAATAATAACTAGTTTAGATAGAGTTAGAAATGATTAATTATTTTTAAGGGTTAAAAATGAATGAATAGAAATGAGTTGTTAAAAATGAATCATTAGAAATGAGTGGTTATAAATTAATGATTAGAATTGACTAATTATTTTAATTGATTAGAAATCAATAATTATTTTGAATGATTATAATAATTTATTTAGATAAATTTATATGAAGATTAGTTCGTAAAAAATCATACGATAATATCTCAAAACAAACATCTCTCCAATAAAAAGGTAAATATCAAAAGTAAGGACAACTAGGATGGTTGTAGTTTGAAATAGTAATTGTTTGGTTAATTTTGAAATAGAAATTGAGAATCAATTAAAAAAATGATAAACTCAAATATAAGGAATCACAATTTAATCTTGTTTATTTAAAAAAATAAAAATGTTATGGAAAATCTAAGAATAAAACGGAAGAAAACAGAGATTATGAAAATAAACCTGGGTGGAAATTGTTTGTAGCATTCAGAATTTCTTGATAGGTGAAGCATCTCAACAATGGCTGAGCCGATTGCTTATCAGAGAAACTGCAATTTCTCTTCCGAAACGGCGACCCGATGAACGATGATATCAATTTACACGGCGATAGCCGCTGCCGTCGCTCGCTCGATTCACCTTTCAAATGTGAAACGCCCGGCGCTGGCGACCCAATTGTGCTGCACTCTCCGGAAGTCGAAGACTCCTCCTCCGTGCTGCTGTTCGAAATTGAGTCCCCGGAGGTCTCCGCCTCATCGTTCGCCGCCGTCTGCGGCCGCGCTCTGCCGCTCTCTGTTTTGGAAACTCGCAAATCTTCTCGCTCGCATTTATTTCCCCCTATGCTTTCTGAATATATGTTATTTTTTATGAATTCGTTTTTTCGTAGGTTTTTCTTTAACAAATAGGGAGGGACTGCAAACTCTCTACCTACAGTAATACTGTTCTCAAATAAATTAAAAGTCAAATAACGATTTAGAGGATCGAACATGTGATGCTAGTATTAAGATAAATTAATACCAAAATATGAAACTTTAAAAAATTGAGCATTGACATTACCGATGCATTAGCATCCATTCGATCAATGGTTCGAGTTCTCTTTATATTACCTTCTATACATGATTTGTGGTCCCCTCTCTCCATTTATACTCAAAAAATTGAATAGAATGAAAACTTTAAAGTATTTAAATTAAAATAGCCAGCATATCTATTGAACACACAATAAATAAATAAATTCTAAGTAATTCATTGTTGTGTAATCAGAAAAAAAAAAATCATAATAAATAAAAGTGTGGAAGGTTGCAAGTTGAGAAAAGATTATTATTTTAAAGTAAGAAGTTAGATAGTCCATGCTTATAATTTAACAATTATTTATGAAATTATTGTTTTCTTACCTTTGGATTGAAGAGAAACAGAGTCCAAATTTTGCTGCAAATTCTCCTGTTTTCTCAAGAAGACCAAAGTACAATTCTCAGGAGCATTCTCAAAACAATACCTTGCAATGCTTGGAGTTCTAATTCAAAACAAAATTAATATTTATTATAAAAATAATCTTATCAACTCTAAACTCATAATGCGAGTTCTAAAACAACTTTGTACAATTTAGCTTCTTCCTTACTTGTTTGATCTATTTCTATCACGACCAAGAACAAGAAAGTCGGCTGAAATCGACTTCGCTTCTTCGGCCAAACCTCTTCCAATGCTCGAGTTATATCCAACCCGTGCCTCCAAGTTTACCTAACAATGACATTCTCGAGTATCTAAATTTTATGTCCAAAATTTATAAAATCATATAGCGAGTATTTTATTGTTTTTAACCTAGTCTATTTACCTGTTTGGATTGACTAATGTCGGCGAACTCGGCGAGAATCGATATGACGTACGCTTTTGCTCGACGAAGCTGTGAGTGAACTTTCGACATGGTGGAGGGCGATGCACGCTTCCTCGTATCCTCACTAACTGTCATTACATTCAAACAATTATAAAGAATAAATTTGAGAAGTGAAGAAAACTTAGAAAACTATTTATAGAAATGTTGATGAGGAAAACACATCAATCTAACCAAGAACATGAGTAGCAACAATGCAGTCATGCTGATGAGCTACAACTTTGATTGCCCAAGAAAGAAGCTCCTTGCTCTCGTCGACATCATTCGAAGGGATCCCGACAAGTATCTTAACCGGCGATGAGAACCCCATGGTCTTTCGCCACCAAGAAAAATGAGTTGGGCAAAATTCAAATTTGGAAACAAGTATAATGTGAGTGAAAGAGATGTTGTAGGCTTTGTTTTAGTTTGTTTATGTATATGTGAAGCCAGGGACCATATGGGAAAGATGGAAGTTTTGAAAGTGAATTTGAAATGAGTAGAGAAATGCAACAAAATGATTAAGTTTCAGTTGAAGTGTGAGGCCACCTTAGCCTAGCTTTCATTACAAATATTTTCTTGTTTAAGAAGCATAAATCAAAACTTTCTCAAAGTATTGAACAGAGTCTAGGGTATTTGTCGGTTTTGTGCGAAATCAACAACCGAACGAATATCATAGGTTTTTCAACAATTGAATCCAAAATCGAAAAATCATTGGTTTCGTTCAATCTTGGTTTGGTTTTCGATTTTGATTTCAATAAGAATTTGGGGGGTTTTTTTTTCATTTTAAATTTGGTTGTTAATTAGATTTTAAGGATTTTTGTTTTCTTAATCAAACCAACATTTCTCATAAATATCACGATAGTTACAATACTCTTACTTCATATTTCACATTTAAATTTATTTTTCCATCAAATGTACATACAATTTTTTTTTTCTTTAGTATTTATATATTTGGTTTGATGTGATTTTTTCTTTTTACTCGCCTTTCAAGAATTAAAATCAAACAAATATATTTCAATTTTTCTAAAATATCAAATCGAATGATTCAATATTGTTCTAAAAAATCAAACACATTCATTAGATTGGTTTGGTTCGATTCGGTTTTGTTTGTTTTCAATTTTTTCTTCAACCGTGTAACAAACACACAAAGTAATTCTCTCTCTCTCTTTTGTTTTGAATCTCATATGGTTATTTAAGTGTTGTGGTTGGGAGCTTTGAGGAATAAGCAAAGGAAGGGATAAGAAATCATGAATATTATGATTTGTCTTGACATGAAAGCCAAATAATTTCTTGGCAAACCTTTTTTTTGTTTTTTCAAATAAATTATTAAGTATTATTTGTGGGATTTGGTAGGAAAAGTTATTAGCCACTTAAAAAAGTGTTATTTTTCACTTTATTACAAAAACAAGCCTTGAGAATTCACCCTTCATTCACTTTTAAGTTGATGATCCCCATCTCTTGAAGCTAGCAAGGGAGAATTGAATAGATTATAACCATAGTTGGTGAGAGTAATGCTTAATTCATAAAACTAAAAATTAATTTAAATTTGTGTATATTTATCCCCTAAATTTTAGCAGCTAACAATTTATTCTTAATACTTAATTTGTAATTATTTAGTGCATTAATTAGTTTGTAGCCAATTTACTTCCTAACCTAGTAAAATATTGTTAAGATGCAATGAGATCCTAATTAAGTAAGTAGATTAATAAATAGTTCAGAAATTAAATAAATATTTATAAATAAACTATAAGAATAGCTAAAGCAGTATAATACTTTAGTGGCTATTTCTTACATAAAAAGAGTTTAGAATAAATTGTTGATTAATGTATTGAAAGTAAAGGGATAAAAAATATTTCTGTTGTAAATTTTTATTCAATTTTTTTTTCTCTATGTTTTGAGCCAACCTTTTTGTCTAACTTTTTGCCACTTATCAAATTTGACATAATTTCTCTCAAGACCTCTCTTCATCAATGAGGATAAAAACAAAACAAAACAAAACAAATTAAGAGGTGTAGTATGATTAGTTAATGTAATTCTTTCCCTTGTGCAAATAATTCAGTTTTGAATTTCACCCTTTCACCAATGGTGTGTTGTATTTCCATGGCAAAAATCATTGATGCCAACAATCAGGGACCTATTTCATAATCATTTGATTTTTTTGTTTTTTGTTTTTCAAAAGTTTTATATATATTTATGTAAATTTTCTACCTTTGTTTCATCTTCTCTTTAAGTAAATATATGAATCATAACTAAATTTTATAAATTAAAACTAGTATTCCGAAGATTTGTTTTTTTTTAGCTTTGAAATTTTAGTTTTGTTTTTTAAAATATAAGTAAAATGTAGACATTAAAGTCATGAAAATTATGGAATTGAAGTTAGTTTGAGGTTTAAATTTAAAACATTCTCAACAAAAAAAACAAAATGATTATCAATCAGAATCATAATAAATGTCCATGAATTTAGGTAGGTAGACACTTAAGCGGACGACACAAGAGGTTGTTAGTTGAGAATGTGTATCATAGACGTACGTACATCTACACTGACATCTTTGTAACGTCCACATAAATTTTGTCCTTGAAATGTTATATTAATCTTGTAAGATACATTCAATAAATTATAAATTTGATTCTTATAGTTTGAATAAAAATTACAATTTAGTTCATATGATTTTTTTAAAAGTGGGATTTAGTCTATATGATTTAACAAAAGTTAAAATTTAATTCATGCATTTTGAAGTGATCAAATAAAATCTATAAATTAGCTCATGTCATTTATATTAATTAGACAATTAAATATGTGATAGTTAATTATATATGTATTAATAATAACTCAACTTGCAGAGCATTAACATCTACTTCATCAATGATTCGAGAGTCCATATATTGAACCTTCTATGTAAGGTTTGTTGTCCCTTTTTCAACTTGTACTAAAAAATTTATATATTTATGCACTAATAATAACCGGTGGGAGATAATTACTAAAACTATAAAGAATAAATTCTAAATTCTAGACAATGCTGGTATGACTAGATTGATGTCAGGTAAGTCAATGGGAAGAAGGTTAGAAGATGGATACAAAAGTAATGATTGTTTACTTTTAAAAGAGTTTACGGAGTCAATGTTTGCGTGAGATTTTATGTTGTGTCTATTTTTAGTTTGTTAATAATTTTTAGGTAGATGAAAAGTGTTTATTGAAGAGTTGTGAAAATTATTTGATTTTTTTATAATATGACATTTATGAATATATTTAAATAAAAAATCATATTAATTAAATTTTTTTGATTATTTTAAATTTTAAATTATTATTAATATGAAAAAATAATTATGATACTATTTTTTTTTATTCACGATTTTTATTAAAATATAAAACAATATTGGCAACATAAATTAATAACTATTAATATTTATTTACATAATTAAAAATAAAATATGTACTTTAAAATATAAAATAAAAATCAATATTGATAATACAAATTAATAAATATGAAATATGATTGACTAGTTAATGATATTGATTATATGAAAAAAAAATGGATGTTTTGCTTTCTTTCTTTTTCTTTTTTTTTTTTTTTTTTTTGGGTTAAAAAATAGGAAATAAAACACAATATGGATTAATAAACATTTTAAAATAATTGTAAATAAAAATATGTATTACTTCTCTTTGAATTTAATTTATAAAACATATTTTTAAAATACAAAATTGATTATGAAATTAACAATAATTTATCATGATTAAGAAACATATTTATAAATTAGTAATTGCATTATGAAATTCTCGTTAGTTAAAAATTATAAAACAACTTTCTTTCATTTATAAAATATTTTTCAAAATATAGATGAATGAAAAAAAAAAAATTATATATACAAAAATAACAAAAATCAAATTTAAAGAAAAAAGAAAATTTAAAAAAATTGAATAATAAGAAAAAAAAAAGTGTAA
>JBBMEG010000020.1:8673053-8705443 GCA_037832605.1 Cyclanthera cordifolia | reverse complement strand
CGGTCGTTTGACCGACACCAAATAACTTTAGTGTCGGCATATGCCCGTCACTAAAAGTCCGGTTTCTACTAGTGTTACACTATGTTTACGAAAAGACAAGGCACTAGTTTTGACGTTGCACTTTGAGTGTATGTGAATTATATACTCTTAACTAAACCCTCGATTTGGGAAGCTAATGTTGTAAAATGATGCTCAAGACCCTCGATCAAAATAATCATTTTAGGTCTAATTGGATTATGAAGTCTGATTATGGAAATTAAATTATAAAGTAAGTTTTAAAAATAAATAATCAAGGATGGGTTAAAATCTATTTCCGAACACCTTTTTGTTAAAATTCCTTTTTTCATATCCACTTCAAACAAACACCTCATTTTCTCTTATTTTATGTTGATTTGACCTAATTTATAAATCAACATCAACTCTCTCTCCTAGCCTTAGAATTTGTATCTTCTTCTTCCCTCAATTTTGCCTGGAACGTCTACAAGTATCCAAAATACAAACGAGATGGATGTTTGTTGTCCTAACCATTTTTCTATGTCCTGGTCCCAATAAGGAATTAAATGGATAATTTATGAGAAAATTTACGTGTTGTTGATTCCTAGGTGTAGTGTTTTTCCCCTCTACTACCTATTTTTACTATTGTATATCTTCACTAGTGGAGTAGGGTTGTTACTTAATCCATAGGTTACACTTTTCCCTTTCTTCTTCCCAATTTTGCCTTGCATGAATTTTACAACCTCAACCTCTAATTGCCAGATTTTGAACCGGTCGAACTTTGAGCCTCGCTGGAAATTTCGGTCGCGGCTGGTTGGGAGGCATCTCTTCGGTTGAGTGGTTTGGTGCCTCGTTCATGTGCTAGCCTTCGCTGATCGTTGACTTTGCGCTTAGGAGCTTGCTTGTGGGATCAGCTAAGGTAAAGAAAGTACATATCATCAACTCGAGATCTTGTGGTTTAATACATGTACTAAAATGTGATGTCAGGTATGGTGTTTGTTGCTTGTTTGACGTTTGTCATATTTGATGACTGGCATATTCATGATTATTTTATTTATAACTGAATAGATAGATTTATATCCGGTTTTGTGTTTTGTAATGACGTATTGATATATTATTGAGAATGATGTTATATTTGTTATTGTTGATATCATATTGTTGATATATTCATGTCTGATCCCAAGTTGGAGATCCTTACTGAGTTTTCAAGAACTCACCCTTTCAACTATGAAATTTCACAATATGTATGACAGGTTTGTACTGGGATGGATCATCGAGCTCTATTTGACCATAGGCACTGCTGCACTGTTTATAGTTTTATTTTACTTAAGTTCCTTCAACATATTTTTAGCATGTGTTGTTCCTTTCAGTATTTAAAGGATGTTGTGCATTGTTTTGAATGTTACTCCGATACCCTTGAACTATTTCGAGAGGTTTTGAAATTATGACGGTTGATTCACTTATCTAAATAATATATTTTACGAACATGCTCACGTCATCTAAGTGTTGAAAATCCATGCATTAGGGTAAAAGACTTAGGTTTAAACTCAGAGTCGGACCTTTAAACCTAAATATTCTTAGGCTAGAAATTATTGAGATTTTCTCACGGCATAATCCTTTCTCATCTAAAATATTGTTTTCAAATTCTTGAAATCGATGAAAGTCTTAGCTACTATGCATAATGCCACACCCATAACGTACAATGTCAAACTCACGACAACCTCCTATGACACATTTATCTTAAGAAGAAGCTATTGCTTAATTATAGAAGGTTTATTGGTAGATTATTATACCTTTAGATCACATGTTCTAACATCACCTTCTAGTTCATAAATTGATCAGCCAATACGTGAAAAACCCTCATTTTAATCATGGACAACCTCTCATCTACCTTCAAAGTAGAGGGCAGTTTGTCCATAATTATAGCTACAATAGTTATAGCTTCCAAGCACTATAGTTATACTTCCTATCCAAACTTCCATGAACTAACAATTGCCATTTTGTTAAAATTTTTTTGATAAAAGGGTTCTTTTGATTATTATATGTTCACTCACCTAATCAATTCACTGTTAAGTTCACAAAGAACTTACCAATATCATCTGTGGATTAAATTGGTAGAGGTTTAAATTTTTACTTAATTATGTTTAATTAATAAAAAAAAAAAAATTAACAAAAGGCACCCCATTGCACGTGGTCTAATATACAAAGGATGACTGCAAATTATTATTATTATTTTTTTCTCTTACAATATTTTATGTTTCCGTTTAAATTTCATTTTCTTCTATCATAAATTATAATTTCCCCATATATTAGTAGTTCGATACATATATATATATATATAAGTCGCATATCAAAAAAAAAAAAAAAAAAATCTAGTAATAATAAAAATAGTTAGTATTTTAATATAAGCAGATCGTTTACCAACAAATTTTTGCTTTGTGGTGTACATAAAAAAACATTTAAAAATTCTAGTAAAATAAGTTTAAATTGTACTTTGAAAAAGAAAATCTATAAAAAATAATTGTTGATAAAGATATGTTATTGGGGGTTTGATAGTGAAGTACTATTAAAGGCTTGGGATTGATATATGAGAATCTTTTATCACATGATGATTGTTAATTAAATAATTTCAAAAACAATTGTATTAAAGATTTTGATATTTTAATGAGACAAGTTTGTTTTTTTTTTTTTTTTTTTAATATTTATAAATTAGTTCTTTCAAATAAGGTGGACAACACCACCTCCAACCATATTATTTATTTATTTATTTATTTTCTCTTCTAATTAATCTCGTCCATTTAATTGTCATGCTTTGTTTAATTAGCCCAAATCAATTCTCTTTAATGAGATCACATATCAACTAATTTATCTAAATAATCTCTTTAATATGACTTTTTCAAAAGATACCAATAATGTATTGGTTAAGATACTTCAGCTCCCGCTACCGACAAACTAACTTACAATAATGATATTTGTCTTCTTAGCTTGGAATACTAATCAACCTTTTTTTTATGAGCCAACTTCAACATTGTTATACAAGAAAACTACTTTCATAAATAAATAAAAAAAATATATATATATATATATAGAGGATATAAAATATCAAATCTCGAAAAATTTTCGAATCATATTCAACCAATATCTTAAATATCTACTAATCTTTATCATAAAAAAACTAATAATATTTATATACTAAATTTTAGAATCTCAACCGATATTTATTTCTAGCAGTTTCCCTAAGTTGTTATGTCAACACACATGATCAATTGAAAATTCAGTTATTTGGACATTGCACGACATGAATATGGCAAATTTTACAAATCGTCAAACTAATGTTGATCATTATGTTGAACATAATATGTTGTTGTTAGGTTGCATTATTACACGATATAAATCACACGAATTTCATGAAATGTCAAATTAGTGGTTATTATGTCAACGATCATAATATATGACAATAAGATACATAATGTACATCATATGAACTCACCGATTTCACGAATCGGACCAATTAAAGATAAGATAATATTTAACCAATACCTAAAATATTTACCAATACTTAAATATTAAAACCCACAAATATAGAAAATCTCAATCACTATTTATTTTTAACCTGTCTAAAAGTGAATAATCCATTAGAAATAGAGAAGAAATTGGTATATAAATTAATTAGTTAATTTTTTTTTTTTTAATTTAACAACATTGGAAAAGGGATTTGTACCTATAAATAGTTTCTAGGTGGTAGTTTGAGTCTTAAATTTATAGATATGAACAATGAAAGCTGGCTAAATTAGGAGTTTTGAGAATTAAGGGTATCTTATATTCTCATTATTCTCTACATTAATAGACAAAGCTGTGAGGTAAGCAGCCCTAAAACTAATTGGTTGTGTCACGAGTCAATGTTTGATTAATTGTGAGGCCCATCTTTTTTCTTGAATTAATTAAATAACTGGCGAATTAGTGAGGTAGGATGAGGGGTTATTATTGGCCAAACAAGAGATATTAAACACTAATCATATCATTACTAATTAAAGCATATAATTATACCCAAAATTGATGATATATGCAAGAAAAAGTCGTACCAAATTATTTGTGGCATTTGTTGCAAGTATTAATGCTTGTAAAATTAGTATTTATTTACCGATCCTAGCTAATTTTATAGATTTGGTCGATGTAATCAATCACAACCAGCTAATTATTCTTTTCTCTTAGTTTGATATCTTATACGATCGTTGATAGAGTAGTAGCTTAGGTCAAGGGTTCTGGTTTCTCCACTCTCCATTGTTATAATGAAAAAAAAAAAACAACTTATATACTTGAAACGAAAGGGTTTTTGCATAAATAAATGAGAATCTAAGACAAGAAGATATTAACAATGTAACCTAGGGCATTAGTCTAGATCAAAGTATACATTGAGCTATTGATGTGTTTTTTTATTTCACCAAACTAACTTTGCACTCAACCTAATCAACTACCAACAAGAATAGAGTTCCAAAGAAATTTTGTACAATCTAATAACTGGGGTTAAAGGTTTGAATCTTTTTTCAATATTGTTCCATAAAAACACTAATCATCTTAATTGGAAATATAGCTGGAGAAATCACTACAGACCGATTAATGTTGAGTCATCCTCCATGTCATCCAGCTGAATTAGCAAATGACCATGACTCATCCCTCTGAAGTGGCTATGTCAAATCAAAGGATCAAGAATGTTAACTCTCATTAAAATTTGTTATTTCTACAGTGAGTTGTTATTTGATTCTTTAAGTAAATATACTGTTCTTTGGATTTGATTAACAATATGAGCTAAAATTATAGTTTTAGTTGAAATTCTAAATCTTGAAATCATAAACATTAATTAGTTCTAACTTTTCATTTTCGCAGAGAAAAAAGAAAAGTACTCCCTCTCTCTTTCTCGTTTAGGGAGATTGTAACCGTCCGGTTTTTCATTCTTTAAAATTCGAGGTTAGTTTGTAAAATATTTGGGCTTACAGGGACTTTCGGGAGTCATTTCAATAAATTGTTTTAGTTTAATTGTATTTATTAAAGTCATATTTCGAGGGGCGTGAAGTCGGAATTTGAAAACTATGGGTAAAATGGTCATTTTTAGCACTATGGCTATTTTTGTAATTTTGCCTGCTCATTTTGTACTTATATATAAAGCCAAAATACAACCAAATGATTAGGTTATCATTTGCATCGTATTCAACACTGCCGCCTACAATTCCCCTTTCTTTTTCCAACACGCCAGGTGTCGACCAATCAGGGCTTCTCGATCGTCGTGCACTACCGACCAGAACTAACGGTTTCAGCCTCAAAGTCAACAATTTTCAGATCGAAGACCCCGCCGCCGCCGCCATAGCCAATCGCGAGATGTCGTGTGTCGCATATCCAGTCTCCGCCGCCCCTAGGAGCTCGGAGCCAATTAGCAGCTGAGGTACCTGTGCTGACAGCCGCTGCAACGTCTGATCTGACACTGTCGGCTTATGCCCCAGCTCGGCTCAGTCACTTCTTGAGCGCAACTTGTCGTCGTCACCGTCGTGTCCATTCCCGAGCCTGACTTCGAGCCTGATTTCAGCGAACCAGCATTCTCCACGTGTCCCGAAATTGTTGCACCTGTACCCCGCGCGTCAGCTTCACTCTCCCCACGAGCCTCCGCTTGTCAATGGTGTCCGGCCACGCGCTGCCGTCGGTCTCGCCGGAAAATATCTGGATAGTGTTTTTCGAAAAAAATTGAAAATAGCCCCGGGACGCGTAGTTCGAGCATTCTAAAGAGAATTTAGCGAATTTTTACCAAGGTAAGGGAATCTTACCCTTAGCTTGGAGTACTAAGGATAAATAAGGGCATGTGTAGGTTAATCTAGAGGAATTTATAATGTTGATTGCTTGGTTGCCTTGTTCCGCGTATTTTGGAATGTCACTGCCTTACGTTTGTTATATATATACTATGTGCCTGTTATACATGCATCTGATAAGTTCAGGAGCAGGTGATGTATTTGAAGGCCCGAGAGTGACATTCCCTGCAATGGTAGCCCTAGAGGTGTACAAAATTATCTTGTGGGACTCGGGAGTGACATATTCCTTCCGGATAGCCTCGGTGTCACCTTTATCATCCACTGGACGCTCCAGAACTGCATAAGTCCATTGGGACTCCAATGTTATTATTATTCATGCATTGTTCTATAATTCATATACATTAATTATCTTATTTGTGTCGATCCCGGTTAGGGATCCTTACTGAGTTTGATAATTCACCTTTTTCCTTTCTATGAACCCTAGAGGTATGTATGGGCTCTACCAGGATGGCTGATCGGGAGTTGGGAAAACCATGGGCTCGTGATGTGTTGTGTCCAGTTTAGTGCATTCTTTTATTCTGCATTTGTTTATCTGGATTTTTTCTTTACAAGAATTGTTCTGATTGTATGACGTTTTTCTAGTTTTTCTCTTAATTTTATAACTGGGTACCCATTTTTGTGTATTTTCAAACGATTACTGTTTGCTTAATAATTGAGGCATTTATTGTCATATTTCCGTTTTTTTAAAGGGCCATTTAAATCATGCATTTAGGATTTAGCCCTAGAAGTGACCCTAGTATGGGTCCGGTTCTTACACAGGTACTTAGCCGGACTCAAAGACATTCTCTTTGAAGAGTCATTAGAGAGTGTTCTTGGGCACCACGATGTGTCTGTAGGGGACTGCTAAGCTGTCGATGGAGAGCAAGGTGTGGCCAATTTTGGGCTCGAAAACGAGCAAAATAATCAGAGCCTATATAGGCATGTTTCAGGGTTTTCGAGATAGGCTAGGTTGTGAGAGTATCAAGGTGTTGAAGGAGAAGCCAACAACGCTGTTGAGAAGTCTTTTTGATTCAGGGAAGTCATGTTTCTTTCTTTCGTCTAGGTTGTCTTTTCGTGATCGAACCTAGTAGTGGAGATTAAAGATTTGTGGAGGAGAGTTCGATGTTAGTTTTTGGCTATTAGGGGAATTTCTTCCTCCAATGAGAAGGGTGTTCATTGTAGAGGTTTATTTCCCTTTTAATAGAGACAAGATCGACGAAGGAAAGTTGATCCTTAATGTAATGAAGCTAAAAGGCGATAATAGTCGTTTGAGAGAGTTTTCAGAGGATGTTGATTCAGATTTTGTTCGGTTGCTAAAGTTGTTGGTTCCTTCTTAAGCTCAATTGGCGTGGTTGTGTTTTCTGATTATCGAAGAAGAGAGCGATGGACGAAGGTGTGGGTGTGGCTCCAACTGTGTAATCGAGGACGAGCGTTCGAGGTTCTCCACTCATTGGAGATGTTAGAAAGAGAAAAGGTCAGAGTCCAACTGGGTGGGTACTTCTTCTAACAGAATAGTAGCTAGAAAAAAGAAATGTTAAAAGACAGGTGGTTATTTCTACCCTTGTTATAAAGGGGTGTTTGGTACGGAGGCAAGTTAATCTTGGATTTTCTAATTTGATTTGGATTTTCTTTAAGTTTATAGGTTCGGGTCGAATTGGTTCTTGGATAGATTTGGCAAGGCTAAAAGCTAGTTCGGGCCCATGAATTTTAAGATTATGCATGCCATCCAATGAATCCATTCCTAGTCATGGATTAAGACAGGGGGACTTTCTCTCACCTTATTTATTCTTAATATGTGCCGAGGGGTTAACGACTTTGGTGAGCTTGGAAGACTTTACTAACTTTTTCAAAAGTCTTAAAATTAACAATCACTGTCCTACGTTTTCCCATTTATTTTTTTGCTGATAATAGTTTGTTATGCTTAAAGGCATTGATAAATAACTACATGCAAATCAGTATAATCTTGGATATTTAAGCTAAAGCTTCGAGTTAAACTATAAATTTGGATAAATTTGTGATGTTAGTGAGAAAATATGTTTCACTGGCCGATTGAAAGGTGATTAGCAATATTCGAGGGATTAAAATGGACTTCAACCTTGGGGGTTTATCTTGGCATGTCATCCCAGAACTGAGCAACTAAAAATGAAATCTTTAGGGTCATTAAAACAAGAGTTTAGAAATGCGTTAAAAACAAAAAGGAAACTTATTGTTCAAGGAAGGTAAGAATGTTTTCATTAAAGCTTTGACTTAGGTTATTCCCTCTTATACGATGAGCTACTTTTGTCTTCCAAAGGATATTTATGATGGGGTGAAGTTAGGGAGAAAAAGAAATTGCACTAGGCAAGTTGGAGGAAACTGAGTGTCAGCAAGAACTATGATGGTCTGCGATTCAGTAGCCTAAATTTGTTTAACCAAGCGATGTTGGCTAAGCAAATCTGGAGATTGATGCGGAATAAAGATAGTTTATTGTTTCGCATTCTAAGGGGAAAGTACTTCAATGATAGAGATTATTTGGAAACGGGTCTGAGACATACTCCCTCGTAGTATTTTATTGGTAAGAGAGTTATTCTAAAAAGGTTTTCGTTGAAAAGTGGAAGAAGAATTGTGATTGAGAAAGATCTTTTGCTCTGTGGCGCTAATAATTATATCTCGGATAGTGTTAGGAGACCTTGGCGGGAGCTTAAAATGGAAAATATTATTGACCTCGACAACAATTGGGATATGAGCATTTTGAATTTTGTCTTCTCAAAGAATGAGGAGGAGATGATTTCCAGAATCCCTTTAAGGTCTAATGAGAGGAAAGATGAGGTTATTTGGGCGTGTAGTTATGGGCTCTTTTCCATTAAAAGCGCTTATTATTTGGCTTTGAATATTTCTTATGCTAGAGAGGCTTCTTCTTCTGATACTTCGACAGTGGTGAACTTGTACATAGAAGCCTTTCTGAAATGTTGAGGTGCCTCCCAAGTTAAGATTTGAGCCTCAAATGTTCTTAAAAACCTAATTTCGACGAACATCAATATTCAATCGCGAGGAGTGAAAGTCAGCGTTATATGTATGATGAGCGGGAGTGCTTTTGAAATAAATATGAATGTTATTAAAGATTGCAAGCTTGCAGCCAAGGCTTAGAATGACTATTTTTTCGTAACTAACTCATTTTGTTGATTTTTTTTTCAGGGAATAGGGATCCGGAGTCGATTTATAGCACAAGATCTATATTAAGATCCCAAAAGCAGATAGCTATATTGCATTAATTTTCTATCTGACAGATTTGGACCTATCGAAATTTGCTATTAAATATTCATGTCAAGGCTAATAATGACGTGCTTTGTAATCTAGTTTTTTGTGAAATTAACTTATTTGGGAAGCATTTGTGTGCAGGGTCGAAAAGAATCAAGGAGGATTTTCAAAGTGAGACGGAGAATCGTTGGAAGCCACCTGGATTAGTTGGATGGAAGCTGAATGTTAATGGTTCCTGGAACCCAAAAAGATGCATATGAGGTATGGGTTGGCTTGTCAGAGACGACATGAGCTTTCCATTATGTGGGGTGCTAAATGGGGTGCTTCAGCATCGGAGGCAAAGGTTGTGGATTGTATGGCGATTTAAGAGGGATGAAGTAACTTCTTGAGGGGACTCTTCTATCCCTCCTCTAGTCTTGGTGGAATCTGATTGTAGATCAATCATTTATAATATTAGTGGAGTTTTCGAAGATGTGATGGAAATAAACAATGTGCTTGATGACATTCGTGACGTCGTATGTAATTTTATCACTATTTGATCGAACAATGTTAGTTTAGAGGTTTTTTTTAGGCGGAGGAATCTCCTGCTGCAGATCATTGACATTGTGATTGGGGAGCTAGTGGGCTATGATATGGTGTTTTAATAACTATTTTTCAAAAAAAAAAAAAAACCATTATTTTGTAGCCACAATAATGATAAGTTATTTTAAAAGATAGAAATGTTAGAATGAATGATAAAATAAAAATTTTCATTTGAAAAAAAGAAAAAAAAAAGCAACAACCACTTTCCTTTGTACTAACTCTTGAAAAAGAAACCTTTTCAAATGAAAAAAATAAATAAATAAATAAAAGGTGTGTGAGAAACTAAAGAAAAAAAAAAAGAAGAGAGGGAGAAAGAAAGAGATGGAAAGAAAAAGTGTTGTTGCTTTGATCACAAGAAGCTACCAAATACTTTATAGAAATGAGATGTTTGTTTGCTTAAAGTTTGACCTTTGATAACATGATTATACTTCAAAAATAAAAATGGTGGGACTTTTCTTGCATTATTCAAAAATACTTTCTTTTTTTATGTCATTAAAATGTTCCATCACTTTACCTTTTCATCCATTTCAATATATTTTACTTTTGGTAAAAAAGAAAAAAAAGAAAAAAAAGAAGTTACTTTTCATCTCCTATATAATCTTTTTATTTTCTTTATTTATTCCTAACTTTACACCAATTAACCATTTTTATTTTAATGGACAAGAGCTACAACTAAGTCATTGGAATTGAATACTATACAAAGATTATAATTAAATGGTGTTTCATATCTTCATTGATAATGTTTTTTATCATGTTTTTAACATACTATTTCAATTCATGTATTTTTATTTTTATTTTTTTATTTTTTTTTTTTACATTTTTCAAATGTCTAATTCAAATATAATGTACTAAAAAAAACTTAAAAGTCAATAATTATGCTTTTATTTATTTCAACAAAATTTTCTATCCTTTCAAATATAGTTTTATAGATATATTCAAATTTATTTTTACTTGTGTTAAATTTATCAATGAAATCAATTTTAATTAATATTAATTTCTAATTCATTATACATATCAATTTTAAAATTTTTAATACAAAAAATTAAAATTAGATATTTTCAAGTTTATATTAGATGTTTATTTTTTGAAAAATTAGTGGTTTTTGTTTTAGTTTTAGAAATTTAGGTTGGTTTTTCAAAAAATAAAAGTTGCCGATTTTCTCTTTCTTTAAGATTTATGTCAACTTTTAATTAAATGCTCAAGACAAAAACAAAGGTTTGAAATATGTATTTTCAAAACCTTGCTTAAATTTTGGATTTTTTTTTTAAGTGAATAAGAAAATAATATAGATGGAAGTATGACTTATTTAATTTATTTTTAAAAAATTAAACCATAAACTAAATAGCTATCTGTTCAACTTTCACTTTAATGATATGAGAATTGCAACTATAATTTCTACAACTTTAATCAATACAAATTATAATCAATTAGTTTTATTTTATATGTTTTTTTTTTAATTATTCGGATGGATGGTTGAATGAGAAAATAATTTGTTAGATTTTTAAATCGAGACTAGTAATTGTTACATAACAATATTTTTAAAAAGAAAAAAAAATTAATTAATATCTTTTGTGATTTTGCTATATTCATTTTGTGAATTATTGTTCACTGTACTGGCTATTGGATGGGCAAGAAATTGTTTTGAATAGGAACCATAAAAGTATCACTTTTTTAAAAAGAGAATGAAAAGAGAATAAACTATAAAGTTCAAATTCAAAGATTTGGTTCTAAAATATGAATTATTTAATTGCCAGTTCTCTAATTTAAAATAAACTTTAAAAAGGGAATAAATTGCTGATGTCATCATAGTATTGTTTTTCAAAAGTGGAGGGTATTATTGGGATGATTGTGACTAATGAAATATTTAATCTTTTCAAAAATTAAAGAAATTTTATGTACTCTTTGATTACTTGATATAACCATTTCAATCAATATAACTAATAGCTATTAACTAAAAAATTTAAGAATTGTAGTGACTGTATAATAATATCTTCTCATTCTTTTTTTATAATATGTAGTAAAACGTATTAATAATTATTAATGCAAATATCTTGTAATTTAATTGTATTTGTAAATATTTTGTGAAAATAGAAGAAGTGACTCGTAAATGTAATATCAATGGTTTGTTATAAATGTGACAAATCACTTTAGGTAACTTTTTAAAATTCATTTTAAAGTACAACCGTCTCTCTCGCTCACCCGTCTCTCTCTCTCTCTCTTTCGACCTTTCTCTCTCTTGGCCGTTTCCAGCTAGCAATCGCAAGATCCAGAGCTTGCTGCTTCTCTAGTGGCTGCATTTCAGGGCTGCGATGTCGTGGACGTACATTACGGGCTTAGCTTGTAGCAGCGAGTAAGCTTGGTTTTTGTAGGATTTTGTGTTGTTTCTGTTATTCCTTACTTTAATTATAGCTTGCTCTCTCAATCGTGTGGTTTGGACTCATTTAGATTGAAGGGTTTTGAGCAAAAGCGTTGTCGGGGTGAGTTTCTTGGTTCGGGTTGGTCAATTAAAGTTTTCATTGGGGCTAAAAGTTATATTGTGTGTTGTTTCAGCTTGGTTTAATTGTGTTGGAGCTCACTTGGCATGAATGTCGTTGTTTTCGGCTTTGCCTTTGTTTTAGAAGTTTTGAGAAGGTTATTTCTTAGTTGTAAATGAGTCACTTAGGCGTCGGCACTAATTGATGGCATTGGTTTCTTGTAGGAAATGAGACCTAAGCTATTAGAACGTTTTGGACTCGCTCAAGCTGTTGCCGTTCGCTATTTATTCGTTTAGTAAAGAACCCTAACACATGCATAAACTAGTTGTATTCTTGCTTGGTTGGTTTGTTTATCGTGTTGTTACAACCTTGTTGCTCGTTATCTCTTTATTAAATTGAAAGCATGTGGTCTATGATTTGGTAGGCTAGAATATCGTTGCTCGATATTTCTTTATTAAATTTGAAAGCACGTGGTCTATGATCTGGTAGGCTAGAATATGGATTATATAATGTTCGTTGCTCGTTATTTCCTTATTGAATTTGAAAGCATGTGGTCTATGATCTAGTAGCTAGAATATGGATTATATGTCGTTCGTTGCTCGTTATTTCCTTATTGAATATGAAAGCATATGATATATGACCTGGTAGGCTAAAAATGTTGATTATATGATGTTGTTGTTCGTAGTTATTTCTTAGGCATTTGAGCCGTCGTGCTAGCTGGTTAGTTCGCTCCCGGTTCGGCACCCTGTGTGGTACCTGATGTGTTCAGGATTGACTTTAGTGGTTAACCCTTGCCCCTAGGCACTTTATTGTACTCGGGAGAGTTCGGGTAGTAGTTTTTCCTGGTCTCACAACATTGGCCAGTGAGGCCTCTCCTCGAGAGCTGTCTCATGGTCATGAAGCCAGGTGACTCGAGTTCTCAAGAGTTGGGATGCTTCCCTTCATTTGTTGCGATGTTCATAGACTTGTTTGTCAATACATGTTAATCTATGACATTATATGCATGCATACCCGTGTAGGTTTCTCTTACTGGGTTTCACGACTCACCCTTCGTTTTATGTTGGTTGTGGCTTCCATCCACATGTACAGGATTATATGTGGACGGTTGACGGAGGTAGCTAGGCAACCGGAGAGGGAAAGACTAGTTATTGACACGTGTCGAGTTTTTCTATTCTTTGTATAATTTTGTACATACATTATTTTGTATCATTTTGTGTAGGCGTGTGTTTTGGTTTAAACGAGGGCTCAACTCTTTATGTGGTTTTTAAAACGGTAAAATGTTTCAAACCTTTTATGCAGGATTTCTGTACAGATTTTCAGATGTCCAGGTTTTGCTTTTTTTTTTTACAGGTGCGGTTTCTCCATTTTTAGGGGAACTCTACCTAAATTTTTAAGAATTTTCATGCATTGTCTTGACCTCGGGTCAACCTTACAATTTAAGACCGGGTTGTCACAGTCACTTCTTTACTGAGTGTAATATCAATTTTTAGTTGTATTTCATCTTTTTAAGCATTCATTTTGAGTTCTTGATTATGATTCATTTCTTTAAGAGTCGAGTTGTGCTTGTGGATTGAAGATAATATAGTGCACTCGAGCTACATACAATTGTTTGTGTTGTGAATTGGTGCATGTTTATGTATTCATGACTTGGATAAGCCGGGAGTAGTTTGTTGTTACAAGTACTATGTTGTTTAATGATGTATTATAAATCAATGTGTGCTTGAATATGAACTCATGATTTTTAAGAAAGTGTGTGAAGTGTGTCCTATTTGCTGAAAGATAAAGCTGGAAAGAGTGAAGCTTGTTAAACTAATACTAATTTAGTGCACGACATTTTAATAAATTTGTATGAGTTCATACTGTTTATACCCTTGTAACTCCTAAATCATGTAAGTTACAATGAAATTTGTTCTAGTGTAAGAAGATTAGTTTTTATTTGTGATGATAATATTTAGTATGTAATTTATGTAACTGTAATATTAGTAGGAGAAGATTTTCTCTCGATGGTAATGATGATATTTAGTGTTTAATTTGTTTAACGTGAGATTAGTACGAAGAGATTTACTCTTAGGGTTATGATGATATTCAATATGTAATATTTTTAAACATGCGATTAGTAGACTGTTACACTCTTGTTTTGAGTACATTATATACTTGATAGTTAGAGTGGTTAGACGTAAATGGCTTGTATATGCAAATTGTCGAATACCAAAGACATTGTTGATCAATGTTCTGTTTCAGAACCTTGCGTACTCCTTTGTCTTAAGGTTCGATTCGGGATTTATCATCTATAATATTTTAGTTTTTATTGGCGAGAGGTACATTTATCACACCTAAAAGCTACTTACTTTGTAGGTTTATATTCATTCTCTTGCAATGATATTTTCTCTTGCACATTTTGATGAAGTTGAGTTTAAAAGACTTGTCTGTGATTATTTGGTTATGCGAGCTGGTGGCAGCTAAACTAGATATTTAAACCATAGATTCAGTTTGCTATGTTTTTAGCTACTACACTTTTGGTGTGTAACCTCGAAAGTTTATATCATGTTACAAGTGAGAAATTCTCAACACATTTATAAGATAAATGAATTATTCTCTTTATTCTTACCAATTAATTTTGAGACGAAATCTTACCCTATTTAATCAATATTTAATTTTATGCGATTCATTAATTAATTTAGACAAATATACACTTTCAACTAAAAAGGTTATAGTTTGAACATTGAATCCAAAAAAAATTCTAAATTATTTATTTAATTTGAATTCAAATACAAATGAGATTGAGGAATTCAAATACATAATCATAAGCATGCATTTATGATATGAATTATATCTTCTAATGGCAAAATTCCCAAAAACTTAATAAATATGATAATAATCATTTTTAAAAAAAAATTAAAAAGGCAATTAAATAGGAAATCACATGAACTTTTTTCACATGGATGAAATCTAATTAACAAAACATTTAAATTTGATTCCGGCAAACTTGGATCGAACTCATCCACAGCATATTGGAAAAATATTCATCTGCAAAATTAAATAATATGTAAATGAATTTTTCTTTATAAATTCTCTCATTTTCCATGTATATATTTTCTCCATAAAGAGAGAATGTCAACGATGTGAAGATGAACTATGTGCAATTATATTAATCTGCATTGATTTCTAATACTAATAATTATTCCTAAAATGATTTTTTTTATTTTTTAAAACAAATAATTATTGTTTAAACTTTTGAAGTGGAAAAAGGAAAGCGTGTTTCCACCTAAATTTGCACACGGCTAAACATTTTGACTTATTTACATAATAATGACTTTTTTTTTTAGCTAAATCATGCATTAAAAGCAGCACATTATTGTTAATTAAAGTCAAATAAAGATGCAAACATGGAGATGGAAAATTGAAGAGTTCACATTAGACTTTTGTTTCATAAGAATTCAAATTAGCTACATGAAAAATATAAAATAGGAATTGCAATGAATTCACAAGATGGCCTAAACAACTAAATTCAAAACTAATGGATAGTGATCAATCTGAATAATTTATATATCTTATAAAGGTGTTGAAGTCTTTCTTCGTCTTTTAAATTTGAGATAACGTGAATATTTTCAACATAATTCAATCGCAACTCATACATTTTAAGATAGGACTCAGATTAGATTGGGATGTTAAGTCATGTTTATTTCATATTTCATATTTAAGACTTGTCTTATAAATCGTGAATATTATCATAAAAAAAAATAAAATTATATTAATACTTATTTGAATCATGATGCTCATATTGTTAGTTCATGTTCTCTACCGATATGTAAACAAATTATCTTAGTTATTAATGTAAAATAGCTATAAATAGTAACCTTTACCTTTTTTGAGATAATAGCAGCATCTACCTTTTGTAAAATGTTTCATTTATAGTAGACTTTTGTGTTTTTTTTTTAATTCTAGAATTGACTTCCTCTTAAACTAATTTTCACAAATTAACATAGATATTTTTCGTACTTTTAATTGTGAAGTTCTTAAGATTGAACTATCAAAATAGAAGTTGCACAAATTATTTCTTTTAACCATTTCTTAATCATAAGTTTCGATCTCTCAATATTTCTCTCATGCCAATGTGTACTCGACTTCGTGTATCCCTCCAAATCAGGCGTTACAAGAAATGACTTTTGATTTTAAGCATGAGCATTTTGGTCTTTTCACTTGAACTCACCCTCTTTTTAATATAAACAAAATATTTCAAACTTTGCTATTTATCTAACTTTTTTTCTTTTTTTTTTTGTTATACATAAAAAATTCCCTTAATTAACCTTAACCTATATCCATATATATAATATATATTCATTGTTCCGATTCTAAACTAGCCAAAAAGTGGTCAACTCAAAAATCAATTTGATCTAAACAAAATTATAAAATTAAAACTAAACCTAAAAAAACTTATAATGCAACCCAATTATTATAGTTTTGGATTTGATTCTAGTTTTCCCAAGTTGCTTATTTTTTTATATAAAGATTTTTTTGGTAGTTGAATTTTGAAGTTGAAAAGAAAAGTGGAAGTAGAGAAAGGAAAAGAAGTGAAGTTGATTTAAAAGTATGAACTACTTATTTAGAGATTAATGTTTTGGAGAGAAAAAATGTTGTAATAACTTTTTGGAGATGGGTTCTTAAGAGAATAAAGATGTTTATTTTATATTAATTTTTTTGTTTGTAATCATTATATATTACTTTAAAGTTAGAAAAAATAATTTGAAAATTAGATGAAATTATATATGATTAGAAAATTTTTTTTGATGTATTCATAAAAATTTAAGAAACAACAACAAAGAAATTATGATAATGTATTAAAAAGATCAAACTTGTAACGTTTGTGTTAAACTAATATAACACGAAACAATAAAATCACGACAGTTTATTAGATAAGTTGTAATTGGAAAGACAAATGGAGTTTAGAATCTCAATAAAGGCATGATTATCATTAGCAAGCCTTATATTATTGTCCTTTAGTGAAATTCCCTTTTGACAAATTAAACACTTAAATGAAAGGATGCATGATTGACTTTATAGATTATAATAAAATAAAATAAAAATGCTTGCCATTATTGCATGAAATAGCTTTTTTTATTTTTTGTTGATTGGTTCCTTTAAGGAAAGTTAAGTTTGTAGGTACCAAGGCTCCCAACTGATCATGTATAAATTGGAGTTTGGCTTGAGACAAAAGAGCTTTGAAAGATTACATAATCCAACCAAACTAATTTTCATATTAATTTTTATAATACATAATTAAAGTAGAGTAAGATTAATTTAGAGTGGAACACAAAAAAAAAAAAAAAAACAAACAAACAAGATAGACGTATTTTAATTAACATAGACATTTTCATGACAAGTGTTTATGATATAAACAAGTAATTAGGAAATTTTATTTTTAAAGAATATAAAATAACAAATAATAAAATTTTATAACAAATTTTAACGAGTATCTTAAACCTAACAAATCTAAAGAATATATCACTAACGGATATTTGTTCCTAACAAACTTGATTAATATGCATGACATACTTGAAACTAAATTCATTACACAGTTGCTGCACACATCGATTTCAACGTCGAATTGAATATATTGATACAAGAACTATGAGTCGTCAAATTTCGTCGATCACGTCATCCAACAGAATATATCGCTTAGACAATATGTTATTGAATTACATGAATCACATGGATTTCACGAATTGTCAAACTTTCGTTGATCTCATCACTGAGCATGATATATGATGAATCAATATTATACAAATCACACTGTAGCAGCCCGATCCATAACTGTTAAGTTATAACGTAAGGTCCAATGCATGAAAATTTTAAAACAAAATTTCGGTAGAGATTCCTCTAAAATATGGGAAACTCATACTTGCAAAACCTGTAAAACAGAACCGGGAAATTTCGAAATGATTTAGAAAACACTGAAAGTTCAAATGAAAACATTTATCCTATCTAGGAAGACAACAGTTTTAAGCATAAATATAAATTTCGAGATCTCGATTTCAAAACTAAAATGATAAAATCTAAATTATACAATAGTTCTTGCAGAAATATATACAACTCGAATGTAAATAGAACAACCATAACTAAGACACAACGAACTTGTTTCCCCCCTCGGTCTATCCTCAGCTGTCGATCATTCATCCTCGTGCATACCTGCAACTATGGTTTTGAATCCATAGCCAACATAAAACGAAGAGATGAGCCTGTAATAATTCAGTAAGAAACCCTACATGGGGTGCACATAGCATATAGAAAACAAAGTAAACATGAATCATAAGTCTATGAATAACATCAACAAACGAACGAAAACATAGTCCGACTCTCTGGTACCCATGCCACATATCATATATCTCGTGAACGTACTCGAGGAGAAGTATTATTGCCAGTGTCGTGAATCAAAAAGCCACTACATGAACTCTCCCGGGTACGACAGAGCGTCTAGACGCAATAGCTATTCACTGGAGTATCCTAGGCTATCCTAGGTCACTCCGACACGGTGAGGTCAACCCGAACATATCAGGTACAACTCACGGCGCCAAGCCGAGAGCAATCCAAACTACTAGTGTGGCGCTCACTTATGCCTTAGAAAATCTGGCTGCTCACTGCCTAGGGAGTTCTTGCTCCAACTCAAGCGATTAATGATATCCGACCAATGCTTGATCTCCATTATCGCACCCTATGCATCCAAGATCACTCAGCTATGTTACCCGTAAAGGGAACCAGGTCCCTAGTCGATGTCATAAGACCCAAAAAGTCATTAAGCGACTCTATTGTGTAAGGCGGAGCACCTTGATACGTGGGTGTAAACTTTTGAGTCACCCGTGCATCTCCTTGGGTACCTCAAGCGCAAGTGAGGTAAACAAGAACCGATCAGGTTCCCCCGTGGTACTAAGGAAGTTGGCATCTCATCCAGGTGTAGGTGCTAGTATCTGCCCAAGCAATTAGCGGATGCACTAGTCGAAGCCTGGATCACGCTTCCGCTTGACAGTCCAAAACTCATACAGTCTGTGTGCTCTAATTATGTTATAGTTAAATGTAAACCCAATAGTATCTCGAATGACTCGTGAGTATCAAAAAAACTGTCGGAACCATGACCGTGGTCGTTTACCCAACATGTCTAAAGGACCTTGTGGTTAGACCCGATGGTCATGTGCCGCTCTCGGGATGGTTACAATCTATCTTTTCACAAGCACAATCTCTTACAAATGACTACCTCAATCTGTCAAAGAACGTTGTCGCGTCTGGCTATTCCGATAACTCGTTTCCTGACGTGCCATGTAGCAATAGACCCGATGGTTTATTGCAAGCATGCTATGGCGGAGTAGAGAAAAATCTAAGCTGATTGGCAGACATGCTCACACTATCAAGAAAAGTGACTCAAATGCACAATAACACATCAAGCAATACAACAGATCCTATGACCTGTGCAAACAACTCAAGCAAGACATGTCACCCAAACAACGTCGTTTATGCAATTCATTCAAGTTACTTTAAGCAGCTAGGTAAGACATGCTTCCTACGTATGTTAGGCCATGTCAACAACATAGATCATGCAATTGTCACATAAACTAGGCTGCATACATATCATCATATTCAGTTCAGTAAACAATTCAACTAAAACATGCTTCATTTTAGATGTTTTATAAATACAACTATACAAGAGCAACATACAGTTAACACACAATAAAGCATACAATGCAACAGTACTAGATTAGTATTAAAGAAAACAAGCCCGATTAAGATTGCTTACCCACAATTTGAAGCAATGTGTCTTTTATATTTTGTTGAGAATGTAAGTAAAACAATGAATGTCATAACAATTTAGACGTCAATTTTCAAAAAGTTCTTTTTCTTTTTATTGGTTAAATAAAAGTTTGTATTAAATTGCATAGTTTCAACAACATTTTATCTGATTAACATGTTAATTTACACTATTTGTAATATATAAAAGACTATAACACTCACAAATACATACTTAACTTGCTACGTTTACTATTCATAAATGAACATTTATGAAACTATAAAACCACACTGTAATTTTCAAATTTTCTTTGAGATCGAACGTATAAATTTGGTAACTCAGTAGATTAAATGTAATATATATATGGACAAAGTTTTCAATATCACATTATCGGTAATGATATAAGGAGAATTATTACGTAATAGAGATAAATTGAAAAATAAAATAAAAAATAAAAAAAATAAAGGAGGAGAGGAGACGTAAGTGGTACGTAATTTTAGGGAATTGAAAATGAAAAGTTGAAATAAATTTAAAAAGTCCAACGACCGACCTACCCTCAATAACTCAACAAATTATAATTTAATAAAAATCAAAACTTTCAAAATTGCCTTTTTGCCGTTTGTCCCCTTTCTCTTCTCTTTCTTTATTGCTCATTTTGCTTCCAACCTGTTTTGTTTCCTTGCATTTATTATCCCTCTCTCTTCTTTATTTTTTTCTTTTTCCTTTTCTTTGCTTTTTACTTTAACCTCTATTTAATATCATTAACTTATGTTATTATTTAACAAGTGTATTTTGTCAATTTTAATAATAAATTGTGAATATCATTGAGTAACTAACGTATATAATCATATTATTTAACTAACGTAACAATAAATATATATTACTTAATTAAACATAAATTTTATATGTTTTTATTTTTGTTCTAAGTGGAATTTTGTAGGAATAATTCTTTTCTCGAACAAAACTCTCCTCCAATAAATTACACTTTGAATCATTCGAAACAAACAAAGAATGCAAAAACCATACACTAATTTGTGCTCTTTGTTTTAGGTTAGGAGTCTTCACTCCTGTTATTAAGTTAAAATTTCTTACTCTAATGATTAATATTTATCACTTGTTAGAGATAAAAAATATTCACGAATCGCATATTAATATGATATTATTCATTTTTGTAATAGATTTATGTGACGTATTTTTATCATCACCCATAAACCTACAAATCTATGTGACTTATTTTTATCATCACCCATAAACTCACATATCAATAGAATATATATATATTCAAGATCTTTTTTTTATTTATCAATCTAAGATTTTGTTCACATGCACTAGCAATACATTTGAATCTTTATCCAATCTAGACAAAATCTTAAGATACCACCAAGTTATGTTGCGGGTCACACACATCGAAAGTGAGGAGGCCTCTTAGTAGTTTAAAAGATACGTGAGTAATTCCTCATATTTTCAATTGGTTCGAGATTGATGCATGCACATATTATTTAGTAGGCTATCATAGCCCATTAAATAGAAACAGATGTTTGGTCCAATAAAAATAAAATTGAGATCTGATTCAAGATTGGTAAACTCAAAAGTGACATCATCTCAATAGGCCATGTTGATGATCCCATATTGATCCAAATATCTTCAAGTGTTGGACATTGGGTTTGAATCCACTTCATGCTTCAATCGAGTTTTGTTAGGAAACTCTTTGTAGGTGATCTATTCAACAGATATAATTCCAGTTCTGTTCTTTCTCTCAGTGACTCCATTGTGTTTGAGGAGTGTACGGAAAAGTAATGTTATGTTGCAACTCGAGTTCTTCACAATGACTCTTAAAATCATCCAGCTCGTATTCGCCTCATCCATCACTATGCATCATCTTAACTAATTTTCCTACAAAATGATATCAGAGCTAAACAAGGTGTTATCATGAACAATTCTACCCAATTATGCGTCCCAATTCTTGATAAAAAGAATTATAACCGGTGGTCTGTATACATGAAAGTTCTGTTTGATTGCCATGAATTATTGAATATTATGGAAAATGGATTTGTGCAATTGATGCCCAACGAGTAGCGCATCATGAACAGAAGAAGAAAAACAAGAAGATGTTGTATTTCATCCACCAAGGGAATGAATGATGAGACATTTTAGCAGATAGAAGGAGCAACAACCTAAAGTAAAGCCTAGACAATTTTGGCAACCTCTTATAAAGGTGATGACAAGATCAAAATGGTTCGCCTTCAAACTCTAAGACGCCAATATGAGTTGTTGCATATGTAGACCACAGAAACTGTTGATTACTACATCAATAAAATTCTTGTCTTGACAAACTAAATGAAGACCAATGGTGAAACACATTCAGAGCAAACAAAGATGGAAAAGATTTTGAGATCTTTAACTACCAGATTTGAACATTTCGTTGCTGTCATTGAAAAGGCCAATGATCTATCTAAAATAATAGTAAGGTTATTATCTGGTTTCCTATGAGCGCATGAGCAACGTATGAATGATATAAAATTGAAAAACCAATTGAACAGGCATTGTAAGCACAAGCCTCAATTGGTAGCTCATATCACAAGCATAGTAGTTCACGAGGCAGAGGACGTGGACGTGGTGGCACCTATTCCAACAAAGATCGTGGTGGCCATAATCATTGAGGTGCTGAGAAAAATAGCACTAGTTCTAATTCTTCTTGGCAATAAAGAGGACATAGAGGTATGTATAATAAATCAAATGGGGAATGTTATAATTGCCACAGGTGCGACCATTAGGCAAATGAGTGCAGATCAAAAGGTAATAATCAAGTTGCCAATAGTACTCAATAAGATTGTAATCATGAATATGAAGAAGAGGATCATGCATTATTAATGGTAGCTACATCAAATGAAACTCCAAACGACCAGACTTGGTATTTGGATACAGACTGCACGAATCATATGTGTGTGGTCATAAAGAGTTGCTTGCATACTTGGATGAATATGAAATTTGGTGATGGAAGTTTCATTCCGTTGGGTGGAAAAGGGCAAATTCTGATCACTTTGAAAAATGGTGGCCACAGGTACATTTCAAATGTTTTTTATGTACCTCATATGAAAAGTAATTTGTTGAGTATGTGACAGTTAGCCGAAAAGGGTTATGTGATGAATATCTCAGTAAATCAACTCTCAATTTTGATAAAGAAGGTAATTTGATCCTTAAAACCTTTTCATCAAAAAATCGCATGTTTCCAGTAGATTTTAATACGGGTGATTTCAAGTGCTTAAATGCAATAGTGAATGATGAATCCTGGTTATGGCATTTACGGTTTGGGCACTTAAATTTTCAGGGTTTGCAAAATCTTTACAAACCTAATTAGTGCAACGTTTACCCAATATTCATGATTGATTAATTGTGTGAAGCTTGTACTTTTTAAAAGAATCATATCACATCTTTTGTTCAAGAGTCTTGGCGTGTTAAATTTCCTTTAGAGCTCATTCATACAAATGTTTGTGGCCAATGAACATATCATCAATTGAAGGTAATAAGTATTTTCTAACCTTCATTGATGATTTTTCAAAGAAAACTTGGATTGATCTATTGAAGAGCAAAGATGAGGTATTCCATTGCTTTATAAATTGAAAGCATTTTGAAAGACCGAGTGGAAAATTAATCAAGATGATGCATAGTGATGGAGGAGGCGAATACGAGCTTAATGATTTTAAGAGTGAACCCGGGTTACAGCATAACATTACTTTTCCCTACACTGCTCAACACAATGAAGTGGCTGAGAGAAAGAACAGAACAATCATAAATAATGGCCAAGAGCATGCTTAAACCAAAAAGTATACCGAACTTTTTTTAGGTTAAAGTTGTATCATGTGCTGTTGAATAGATAACCTACCAAGAGTATTCCTAACAAAACTCCTACCGAAGCATGGAGTGGATTCAAACCCAATGTCCAACACTTTAAGATATTTGGATCAATTGTCTATGCTCATGTCACTAAGGCAACAAGTTTTTATTAGATATAAGCAAGGAGGGTACAAATTATACAATCTAATGACAAAGAAGGTGATAGTAAGACGTGATATTACATTTGTATAAGATGAGATATGAGATTGGAATACAACAGATGACATGGATTCAAAAAAGCGTTATATTTATGCTTTAAATGAGGATACAGATGTACATGTACAAGATAGAGTTTCTCAAGAAACATTTGTTGTCTAACCTGAAGTTGCAGCTTCAATTGCAACTACTATGGAAAGGTCAAGAAGGGAATTGCGACAACCTGTCTTGAGATTAATTTTGATGATGAAGTTAATGATGATGGAGAAATAGTCCAATTTGCTTTAATTAAAGATTTGGAACCTGTTGAATTTGAATATGTCGTTTAAAATCCCAAATGGAAAAATGCGGTGAACAAAAAATTGATGACAATTGAGAAAAATAATACATTGCAATGTTGGTGGCGAAGAGATTTGAACAAAGAGACTACTATGATCATAAGAAATATTTTCTCATGTCTAAATGGAAACTATAAGGTTGATTATTGATTTGGAAGCACAAAAGAATGGAAGATTCACCACGTCAAATCGACATTTCTCACTCAGTAGTTGAAAATTGATGGCTTCATCAAATCTAAGGATTGGCACGAAGGTTATCTAGATTAGAATTACGGGAGGATGTTGAATTAATTATTATTTATTATTTATTAATTCTGATTTAATTTTAGTATCTTATTTAATGGTGTGATTGTGTAATCATGCTATCTATTTTAAGGTCAGTAGAGTTGTGCATTTTATTTTTACGGATATAAAATCAAATAGAAAGAGAGACAGAGAGAACTCTCCTGCCATCAATGGTTACAAGAACGAGTGCTAGTAGTCGTGAAGTTTCTCCATTCAAGCCAAGCAAATCTATATTGAACTAGGCTGACAATCCATGTAAGTTGTTCTAAGTCCCAAAGTATTATAAAATACTTTCCTAAAGCTCTTACTGACTTAGGCATCAGAGGCCTTATGGTTCACAATACACTAGTGTGCCTAAAATTTGTTCTTTTTCGCTGGCTTCTTGTCCTTGGTAATATAAATCGTACCATTCATATCCGTTGACCATTTTTCAGCATCAACAGTTGGTGCCGTATATGGGAATGAGAGTGTTCTACCCAAAAATCTTAATCCTTACGCTTTTTCTGCAAACAAATGTCAAACATTGAGAACGATAATCGTCATGGTGTCGATGAAGAATCAGACGTTGAGCATGCTCTAAGGAGAGCTGTCGCAAGAGGACATGGTAGTGTTCGTGTCGAGAACGAGTAGGATACTGAAGATGGGGTGCCCAGGAAAGAATCGCAGCATGTTGATCCAAGGTTTACGGCTTTGGAAGAACAAGTACAAGGAATGGCGAATAATTTCAATCGTCGGATGGAGTTACTCGAACTGTCTCCTCCAACACGAGCTATCATCGTTAGAAACCAACAAGCTTCGCAAGAGGCAACAAAGCGACGACCCACAAAGAAAAACAATGATGCGTAGAAGTTAGCGTCATTGATCACAGACCATGCCAAAGGGAAAGCTACAGCCACGGAGGCTCCGAGAGAGGCTCTTCCTCGATACCAGAGACCGGTCAAACGACTTCGACTAGATGGTAAAGATCGGAGGAAGGGGCACTCAGTTCATCAAAGAATCGGTTCCAGACTTAAAGATCGTTCACGGATGCAGTTAGTTCGAAGTAGCCAGCCGCGGAGCACTTCTCAAAGGTCATGAACCCAACATCCTTTGAAGACCCCAAATTCCCTAGAGACGAGATTAGAGTGGGGGACAGATTTTAAAGACATTATCAATCAGCCGGAAGGAAGCCGAACTTGGTGGAGTCGAGGACCAACCTTGGTTAGCTCAACTTCGCCTCCTTCAAGATCAGTTGTGGGATATGAAGAAGGTAGAGGACCAAGACGAACTTGACCTGGATAACCTAGTGGACCCTCATTTCATTAAAGAAATTATGGAAGAGTGAGTCCTTATGAAATTCAAGCTCTCGACCATAAAGGCTGATGGGTCTAAGGATCCTGTAGAGCATTTAGATTCATATTGAGCATGGATGGAACTCCATAGAGTCCGAGACACAATCAAGTGTCGAGCGTCTCGTTCACGCTCACAGGGCCAGCCCGAAGATGGTTCAAGCAGCTTAAGTAGAAGTCTATTGCGTCATTTAGGGAGTTGGCCCGAGCTTTTGCCACCCAAAAGAAGTCGGTCACTCATTTATTGATCGTGAAGTAGATAAGTCATGATACCCTTCGAGAGTACATAGCACACTTCAATAACGAGGTGTTGCAAGTTAAGGGTACACTGACGGTACGACACTTACAACGGTCATGGTTGGGCTCAAGAACATAAGTTCTTGTGGTCATTAGAAAAGAAAGCTCCGCTCACACATGTCGAGTTGTTGACGAGGGCACAAAAGTACATGAGCGCATGGAAGCTGGTCAACTCCCGAGGAGCCGCAAAAGAAAGACGCTCCATTTCCGGAATGTGAGATATCAACAAGTCGCTGCGAGTCTGACTTTAAAGAGAAGGGAAGAAGAACACCCAATAAACGAAGAGAAGACTGACTGAAAGGGGGTACCATCTAGCCGGTTCGAGAAATACACCCCAAAGGTAGTTCCATTAGAGTAAATCTTGATGGAGATTTAAGTTAAGGAGGAGCTGAAGTGGCCAAGCCGAATCAAGGCGGGAGCTAATAAGAGAAATAAAGGTAAGTACTACCGATTTCATAGGGATCACGACCATGCAACCTTGAACTGCTATAATTGGAAGGAGTTCATAGAGTTCCTCATTCGAAGTGGACGACTGGACAAGTATGTGGAGGAGGGTGGAAAAACATTCGAGCCCCCTAACAAGAAAATGAGAGGCAAAAGATCACCACCACCTCAAAAGATCAGAAGTATCATCGAAGAGCCAACTGGATGTGAGTCCAACCAAAGTCGGAAAGAGAAGGTGAGACAAGTCTAGAGCGTGCTGAGAAGCGAAGAAGTGTGGGTGATGGCATCATCGAATGAGTTACTTGGCTCCACTACTGCTACTGCCACACTACACCTGTCACAAAATGACGCCTTGGTGGTGTCCCTGACCGTCTCCAACATCCGCATCAGAAAAATCCTAATTGACGGAGGTAGTTTTGCGGATGTGTTATCTCTAAAAGCATATAACACCATGAAACTGGGCAGAGAAAGGCTCAAGCCGACTGCGACGCCCCTAGTCGGATTTGGTGGGAGCACTCTGACTCCTAAAGGTTCAGTCGAGCTCCTAATAAACTTTGGAGAAGGGGACAACATAGTCCTCCACATTGTAAATTTCTTGGTTGTGAACGACAACTCCGCCTACAACACGATACTAGGAAGACCCACAATACATGGGCTGAGGGCGATCGCGTCAACCTACCACCAGCTGTTGAAGTTCCCTACTCCTATTTGAGTGGGGCAGGTCCGAGGACAACAGTTATCTTCGAGGGAGTGCTACCATACAGCTCTATGGGGAGTGGTATGAGTGACATGAGTAAGAACTATTGAAGATGAGTGAGTGCCAAGTAAGCTTATCCAAGGGGCAGCACCTATACGAGGTCAGTCCTCAGACCTACACCTAAGTCCTTCTTCAAGAGGAGTTAAGCGAGGCAGAAGAGAGCCTACCGAAGAATTGGAAGGAGTACCCTTGTTGAGCGACAGGCAAACATCAGTATTGGGACCAGCCTAAGTTAAGGGCAATGAACGAGTCTTGTGGAATTCATACGAAGAAATGCTGACGTGTTTGCTTGGTCCGCCAATGTCATGCTAGAGGAAACCTCTTAAGGCCCTTATCAACCGGGCAAGCCAAGTAAAGTTCGTAGTAATAGTAGTCTATGATTTCACTATGTGGGCCGAAGCTGAGGCCTAGACGACTATCACCAAAAAAAAGTGGTTGATTTCATTTAGAGGCGCATTGTCTACAGGTTCTAGATACCTCAAACCCTTATCACCGACAATGGTAAGTAGTTTGAAAACCTCTAGGACCATTGTACCATAAGGTGGCGGTGGCCGGGGTTACAACGAGTAGGCCTAGATCCCTTGATGATGGGTCGTGGAGGTTAGGACTCTCTCGAGAGTTGATCGAGTCCAAAGTAACCTGGCAGCACCCGAAAGTACAATGAGTAGGCCTAGATCCCTTAAGGATGGGTTGTGTAGGTGAGAAGTCCTCTAAGAGTCGACCGAGTTCAAACTAACCTCTAGAATCATTGTACCGTAAAGCGGTAGTGGCCAAGAGTTATGACGAGTAGGCTTAGATCTTTTAAGGATGGGCGGTAGAGGTTAGGACTCTCCTTAGGGGCGAGTCGTGGAGGTGAGGACCCATAAGGGTTGATCGAGACCAAACTCTAAAGACATCGGTCCAATGGGCCGACCCCAAGAGGGTAAGCCGTGCATGTAGGAATTTCTTGTGGACAAGTCGACCAAGTTCAAGTAATATTTAGAAATGTCGCACTCGTTGGATGCAGCGCCCTGAAGTTACACCGAGAAGGTCGCACCCCCAAGGGGGTCGGCCATAGAGGTGGGAACCTGCAAAGGTTGATCGAGTCCAAGTAACTTCCATTTCAAAACCGTTACACCACAAATGGTAACGGTCAGGAGTTAAGCCGGTATTAATTCCTGGCTTAATGGCGGACGTTTCTAAACAGCTAGCCATTAAGCCGCCATAAGAAATCGTGAAGTTTCTCCATTCAGGCCAAGCGAATCTAAGTTGAACTAGGCTGACAATCCTTGTAAGATATACTAAGTCTCAAAGTATCCTAAAATACTCTCCTAAAGCTCTTACTGACTTAGGCATCGATGACCCTATGGCTTACACCACATCAGTGTTCCTAAAATTTTTCTTTTAGTAGGCTTCTCCTCTTTGGTAATACAAATCGTACCGTTGATATCCGTTGACCACTTTTCAGCATCAACATAAATGAAGAATTATTTTGAGTGATTTGGAAACGACTCATTATTTTAAGTGGTTACAGTAAATTTTTTTTTTGAAATATAAATGAAAACAAACACCAGGTCGATTCAATAGTTATGACCGCACACGAGTTTAACTTCTTAAGGTTAGTAGACATTACACACGATGGAACATCTTCAATTGAACATATTGACTGAGCATTTTCCTTTAAAGTTTCTTTAGCCAAACCATGAGCAAGAGAGTAGCAATGACGATGACACCAGCTGAAATAACACAACTGAAAATTCTTTGCTAATTTTTTAATCTCTTGCACAATCGTATCTAATTCTGACTGATCATCTTCTTCTTCTTGAGTTATCCTTTTAACAATTATCAATGCATTCGATTCCACTATTAAATTTCGGAAACCCAGCTCCAATGCCTAAACAATGCCCTCTCTAATTGCCACTGCTTCTTCAATCTCCACGCTAAACACCCCCTAGAATAACTTGACTAGCGAGGTCATATCTTCACCCTTCTCATTCCCAATGACACGTCATATCCTAGTTTTGTTACCTGCACAATTAAACGCAACATCAGAATTCAATTTATAAAATCTATCAATGGGAGGATTCCATTGTTAAACGGCCCCCTTTCCTTGGACGACCCAATAATACTATTACAATTATTAGTATTAGTAATTTTATCATAATAATTTTGGCAGGCGATCCAGTCTATTGGGACTATAGACCCCTCCTTCGGATCCTGCATCACTTTAGAATTCCTGAAATTCCATAATCTCCAACAAATAGTAGTAAATTTATTAAACATTTCATGATTCAAAATCAAAAAACCAAACTATAATGTCTTTAAACCTACTAGTATTTATAGTCCAGCCAACCTTATAAAAATGAGTAGTTTTCCGCATATTTGTGACCGTGGTTACAATAATTGAGTATTCCTTAAAATGTACATTTAAACTCCCCTGATTAAGGGTAAATTGTGACGCGAAATGGAAATTAAAGTATTGAAAACCCAAAAAATAAGAAATTGCTTACATTTTGTTTGGCCCATTCAATTGAATAATTTAATTTTTTTTTTTTTTTTAAAGGTCGAATAATTTAAAAGTAAAATCGTGTGTTCTTCTTTTTAGAGATATGGGTGTGTGATTGAGAAGGTTACATGTGTACACTTCAATTTGCTCAAGTCCCAATTGTTCTTGTTTGCTTTCCTAAAAATGAGGGCAATTCAATGTTTGACTTCCCTTTTTCTTTTTCATTTGAAATAAAATCAAAACTATCCCATTTTGGATATAATAATTCATAAATTTCATGAATCTAAAAATTTTACTATAGTATTATGCTTTTATCAATAATGGGGATCCAATGAATTTTGGAATCTACAATAACTGTAAGAAGACCCTCATAATAGATATCTCCTTGAGAAACTTTAATGATAAATTCTTGAAGCTCGGTCTCAAACCCATCATCTTAGGAATACCTAGCCAATTTTGAACAATTGAGCCAAGTCTCTCTTCCTCATAAGAGGTGAACAATGCCACATTAGTATTTAACTTCCAGCAACTCATTGGAAGAGCTTTCCACCTATCATAAGAGGACTCACCAGACTCACTCAAAGCAGGTCATGCATATTCAGACAAAAAGCGTTAATATTTTATCAATCGAACTTTGGAGCTCATGGATTTGAAAAGAAGCCCTGTTATGAATAATAGCATTCCTAAAATTTCATAAGCTCCAAAATCACAACCAAAACTTTCTCATGATTTTTTTCAACTCGAGAAAAAAAGTATCGAAAAAATCTACTCCCGATGAAGTTGACCTAAAACCTACAAAAATTAGAAAACCAAGAGAAAATATATTCTCGGGCTTTAATCAAAATCCTAGTTCTTACAAAGAAGGGAGTCTAACCTCTATTTTGAAAGATTGGCAATACTAAGTTCTTCTAAAGAAGGAATTTACCACTAGGTATACAATAGAAATAGGTGGCAAAATATTGTTACAATTGTAATAGGTGGCAAAATATTACAAGGAAAGGGATAACGAAGTCTTTCCTTGACTTTCCTTGATAACCAATTGATTTTCTAAAATTTTAGAGATGTTTTGTTTGAGATATTAAGAGTATATAGTAATAATGATTGCAGTAGATATAATTTTTTGAAGAGTATTTAGAATGAGAATTTATAAGTAATTATTGTAGTTAAAACCTACTTTGCATGTGATTTCTTAAAATATTTTTTTTCAGAATCAAAGCTTCAATCAACTGCACCATTTTGGATCTCTATTTTTTTTTTTTCTTAAATGTTGTTTTGAACAACTTTGAGGATAATTATGACAACAATTCTACTCACATAATAAGAGATTAATGTTGAAATAGTATAAATAAAGTGTAACGTTTAAGTTAGAAAAAAGAACTATATCAAAGTATATAAGTCTTATAGGTGAGGGATCACATCTCTTTCGATATAAATTCTTTTGTTTGAAATTTAAAAGAAAAGTCAATTATAATTTATATGCTCAAAATAAACAACTAGAAGATATTTATCTTTTAACTAATAATGGTTTCTAACAAGAGGTTGAAGTTAAAAGTGTTAAAAGGCATAGAGTAATCAATACAATCATAATTGGCATGTTCAAAAATTATTATACTCAATTATAATTTAGATTAATAACCACTTAAAATTTGTGAATACAAAAAGTTCTCCATCCTCTGAATTGAGAGAAGATCATGGGTAAATAACATGCAATGGTCAGATTAAATAAATGTCGTTTTATAATTAAATTTTGAGAAAATTGCAAAAACCAATCTGAAGTTTGTAACAATTAAGTTCTTAAACTTTCAATTCGAGCAATCACTTCTACTAAAGTTTGAAAAGTGTTGTAATTAACATCTTTAAGTTAATTTTAATAGATTTTCACATCCGTTAAGAGAATAAAATTATCTAAAAAAATTTAGTTCTTCTTTTGTTTCTATAAAGCCTATAATTAGAGAAATTGATAATTTCTAACCTCTTATAAATTTAAAAAGAAAAGTTTATAAACTTAATCAGTTTTTTTAAATGTGTATATTTATTAATTAATGAGTCGTTTCAATATCATAGTAATTTTTTCAAGAATATTTTAAAATTAAAAAAATTGAATAAAAACACATAAAAAAATATATCTTTATCGATAATTTTTTTAATTTGTAAAAAATTTGTATTCTTTTTTGTTCAGTTACGGTTAGTTGTAGTGCTAGTAAGTTTCTACTTTAATGTTATATTAAAAATTAATGATATTTTATGTCAAGAAAAAAATGATTTGATTTTTTTTAATAATTAATCTTTTTTCTTTAAATCTTCTTGAGAAAATTGATAATGAAAAGATTTATTAATTAACAAATATACATACATTTAAAAAAAGTTCTTTATATCCATAGCCATATGGAGAAACCTATTTACATTCCTACCAAAAAAACAATTTAATTGCAACCATATCCATTTTCATTTTTTTGAATTTAATAATACATAGAATTTGACTAGAATACCCTTAATAATTTAGTTTGAAAT
>JBBMEG010000020.1:8657866-8672953 GCA_037832605.1 Cyclanthera cordifolia | reverse complement strand
TTTGCAATTAAAATCAATTTGGGATGAAAATGTAATAATTATTTCCTACTTGAATATCCATGTTAAATTCCCTTTTAAAAATTCATTAGTTTAAAAAGTTTTCCTAATACATTTATAAGTTGAAGTAAGAATATATGAATTTATCTAGTTATAGGCTTTTAGAGAGAAAATAAATACTAATATTTTTTGGACAATTTTACCCTCTTCACACATGTGAAAATCTCTTAAAATTAACTTAAAGTGCTAATTGCAACACATTTCAAATTTTAAGGCAGGTGATTGCTCAAATTGAAATTTTAAGTACTTAATTGTTACAAACATCATCTTTTAAGGGTGGTTTGTGCAATTTTTCCTTTAACTTTTATGAAATTGTGTTCAATAGATTCAAAATATGTCGTTTTATATTTTAATTTTAATGTAAAAAACTATATAAAACTATTTGAGATTTTTTTTTACTATAATAGAGATTAGAACTAGAAATCTAAAGTCTAGGAAGGATTATTTTGAGTGATTATACATTATTATAGATTATTTTGAGTGATTAATGTTGACATCGAAAATGGTACTTAAGAATCAACGGTAGATTTGTTTACCGAGAACTAAATAGTCAGCAAAATAACAAAAATTAGGCAAACCAGTGTGATGTGAGCCACATGATCTTCGTTGTCTAACTCAGTAATGTATTTTGAGAGAGGTTAGAGAGAGTTTACTAGCTTAAGAATTGTTAACTTGGCTTATAGTGCAACGAGCAGCTTGGATTGAAATGAGAATTACCTAACCTTTTATAGCAACAGGAGTTGTAACCGTTGCAGCTCATTTAATGACAGCTTAATAGTGAGTCGTTTCGCAATATCCTCATTCTAAGTCTAGAATGAATACCAGCGTAACTCTTGTCTGATACAATCTAAAAGTGTAACAGCTCGGTCGTTACTTGAACTCGGTTAACCCTTGCGAGTCCTTAACCCTATGGACGACCCCTTGAGAATGTAAGCCTTCTCGGTTTAACTTTAAGATGTTACTCCTTAGGAGTTCAACGACCTAGGATGTTAATTAGAATCTTTCAACCTTACGGGTCCTCACCTTCACGGCTTGCCCCACTTAGGGGGTGTTCACCTTCAACCGTCCCCTGAGGGATCTGCTTTGGACTCAGTTAACCCTAACCTTCATAACTTGCCCCTTAGGGAGGTGTTCACCTTCAGTGTGACTCTGATTGTTATCAGCGGATCCAATTGTCACTTGGACTCAGTCAGCTCTTAGGGGAGGCCTGGCCTCTATGGCTTGCCCTCTCTCAAGAGGGTGTTCACCTTCGCAATCGGCTTTGAACTCGGTCAACCCTGACCTTCATGGCTTGCCCCCCTTGGGGGGGGGGGGGGGGTGTTCACCTTCGAGGTAACTTCTAGCCGTTATCAGCAGATCCAATCGTCAGTTGCATTCAGTGGACTCTTGAGGGAGTCCTAACCTCCACGATTGTTCCACTTAGAAGGGTGTTCACATTCGACTGTCCCCTCGAGGATGGGTTTTAGACTCGGCCAACCCTAACCTCCATGGCTCACCCCCATGAGGGAGTGTTTCTCTTCGGCAAAACTACTGGCCTTTATCACCGGATCCAGACTTCACTTGGACTAAAAAGACTCCTAGGGGTCCTAACCTCCACGACTTTCTCCCTAAGAGGTGTTCGCCTTCTTTGGCCGACCCTGCAGGGTTAAGGATGTAAGGGTCGACCCCTAGGGGATCAAGGCCTTCCTTGGTTGACTCCCAAGAGGGCTACATTTTCCTTGCCGACTCCCAAAGGGGTTTGAGTTGCAAGAGCCGACCCTCAAGGGGTCAAGAGCTCCCTTGGCCGACCATTAAGGGGCTCGATTGGCTTGACCGATCCCCAGGGGGGGCCAAGGTGTCCATTGGTTGACCTTTGGGGGTGGGGAGGGGGGGGGGGGGGTAAAGGCCTCCCTTGGTCGACCCCAATGGGTTTTGGCCATGTCCGAGAGTATTCCAAAAAATATTTTCCTATAACAATTAAAATTTTGAGTTTTAATAATATCTTGTTTGAGTGTGATAATTAGTAGAAAGATTGACATTAATAACTCGTTTAGAAAAAAGGATTTTGTGAAATGACCACATAAAATCTCATTTGAATGTGGTAGAAATAATTATTTTTAATAGTTCGTTTGAATAATGAATTTTGTGGAAGGAATGCATAGTATCTCGTTTGGATGTGGTAAAAAAAGAATAAATAGTTTGAAAAACAAGAAAGAAATGATTAGAAATAAGTAGTTAGAAATAAATGATTATTTTGAATGATTATAAATAAATAATTATTTTGAGTAATTAGAAACGGGCATTTAGTTTGAATAATCAGAATTATTCATTTAGGGGATGTTTGGTATGAGAGTTTGGAAAAATATTTCAAAGTAATATTTACAAAAACTACATCCAGACAAGGTTTTAACTGCAATTATTACTTTTAAATATTTAAAATAAATCTTCATTCTAAATACTACACTCTTATAAACTACATCCAAACGAGGGTTTGACTGTAATCATTACTTATAAATACTCAAAATAAATTTTCTTTTTAAATATTAATTTCAAATATTCTTAAAGCTTACATCTAAACAAAGTTTTTGACCGAAATCACTACTAATCATTATTTCTAAATAATCAAAATAAATCTTCATTCTAAATACTTATTTTAAATATTCTTAAGAACTACATTAAAACAAGTTTTTAAATGCAATCATTACTTGTAAATGCTCAAAATAAATATTCATTCTAAATAATAATTTTAAATATTGTTTAAATCTCAATCCAAATATCGGTCAAAAGTTATTGATGTGAGAAATTATTAAAATTCATTTAGAATACTTGGTTAATAACATTAAATAAATATTTGAAGTATGTCTAGGTAGATGAGAATAAAGGAGAAAGAAACCAAAGAAATTTCTTAGGGTCGATTGCGCCCAAATTATATTATATATATAGATATATATATTTTCTTTGGAAGGAATATTTAATATTTTACTAATTTACCCTTAGTTCCAATTAATTATGAGTTTGTAGAGAGGAAATAGAGATAAATTTGGTAAGAAAATTAAGGTAAGCCAAAAGTAGGAGAGAGATAATAATATGATTAAGAGAGAGAAATAAAGAGGAAGTTAAAAAGAGAGTGCAGCTATGAAAAGGCGAAACCCGTGCATCGCCTTTGCAGCGATTGCGTGTGAAAAGCTGAATATTGGTACTTCAAAAAGCCATTTACTTTTTGCGCGTGCACACCACGACAAGTCAGTCCAAAACTCACACTTAAAATAAAGCGCGTGAGATTAGGTCTTCTAATTATTATCCATTAACTACCCGCTTCAAAAAAAAAACTTAATCCTCATTTTCTCTCTCTTAAAAAGGTAGTATCTGACCCCCTTTCCTTCTCTCTTCATTATCTTTATTATATTGAGACAAAACTGGTTTAAAAAAGAGCTCTTTCCTTTACATTCAAGAATATATATACACACTCTTTTTTTTAATTTAATAATATTTTAATTTTGATGACTCCAAAAGAAGAGCTTTTTACTCTGCCCAAAAAGCATATTTCCAGAAATCCTTGCAACTGATTTATGTTCTTCTTTTTTTTTTAAGGTTTTTAATTCACTCGGGTTTGTTTTTAAAATGCGATTTCAAAATTCAACTCTTTTTTTCGTTCTTCTTTTTCATGTTCTTCTTCTAGTAATTACTCATTCACTTTCCTGTTCCTTAATTTCTTTTACTATTTCCAATTATTGCCCCGGAAATTTTGTCTACCATCTTTTGGTTTATGCTGATTTAAAAAAAAAAGAGAGAAAAAACTTGAAGAAAGAGAAAAATAAATTAGATATGTTCCTCTGAATTACGGGATCTCGTCTTTCTTTTGTTCTCTCTTCTTTCTTCTTCTTATTACACTTGTTGCGTTTTGCAAACTGATACAGAAATTGATTGATGGATGGATCCCTTCATATTTGATTTCCCCTTCTGGGAAATGGGAATTTTTGTCTATTTTTGCACTCCATTTCTGATTCTTTTTCACCTTCTCCCATCTGGGTTTTGAACTGAAATTGCTGATTTCTTTTCATTTTTAGTGAATTTGGGAATTGGGTTTTGTTTGTTTTTGTTTTTTCTTTTTGCTATAAATGAGAACTGGGTTGAGTACGATTCAGCAAACTCTTACGCCGGAGGCGGCGAGTGTGCTGAATCATTCCATCGCCGAAGCTGGTCGCCGGAATCACGGTCAAACGACGCCGCTTCATGTGGCCGGAACTCTTCTCTCCGCCTCGAATGGGTATCTCCGGCAAGCCTGTATCAAATCTCACCCAAATTCTTCTCATCCCCTTCAGTGCAGAGCTTTGGAGCTCTGTTTTAGCGTCGCCCTCGAGCGGCTTCCGACGGCTCAAGGCGCCAGTCCCGGCGCCGAGCCGCCAATTTCCAACGCGCTTATGGCCGCCCTCAAGCGCGCCCAAGCCCACCAGCGCCGTGGCTGCCCGGAGCAGCAGCAGCAGCCGCTCCTAGCCGTCAAAGTTGAGCTCGAACAGTTGATTATCTCCATTCTCGATGATCCTAGTGTCAGCCGTGTTATGAGGGAGGCTAGCTTTTCTAGCCCTGCTGTTAAGGCCACCATTGAACAATCCTTGAATTCGTCTGCCCCACCACCGAGTTTATCCCCGATTGGGGGATTCGGGTTTCGACCTTCTCTTGGAGGGATGCCGAGGAGTTCGTATTTGAATCCTCGGTTGCAGCAGCAGGGGAGCGTTGTTGCTCCGCCGCTGCAGCAGAGAGGGGAGGAAGTTAGGAAGGTGTTTGATATATTGCTCCGGTCGAAGAAGCGGAATCCGGTGCTTGTTGGGGAGTCGGAACCGGAGGCCGTGGTGAGGGAGCTGTTGAGGAGGATTGAGAATGGAGAATTGGGGGATGGGGCTCTGTGTAAAGTTCAGGTGATTCATTTGGAGAAGGAGATTTGTTCTATAGATAGATTGCAGATTGGTGCTAAAATTAAAGAATTGGAAGATTTGGTAGATAGAAGAATGGAGAATTCGAATGGTAGTGGAGGGGTTATTCTTGATATGGGGGATTTGAAATGGATGGTTCAGCAGCAGCCTTCGACTACGGGTGGCTCGGGGTCGGGCACGGTGCAGCAGCAGGCTGTTTCGGAAGGCGGGCGAGTTGTCGTGGCTGAGATGGGGAAGCTTCTTGCAAAGTATGGTAGGCTTTGGTTTATTGGTACTGCTACTTGTGAGACATATTTAAGGTGTCAAGTCTATCATCCTTCCATGGAGAATGATTGGGACTTGCAGGCTGTGCCCATCGCTTCCAGAACGCCTCTTCCTGGATTGTTTCCGAGGTATATTTCAAGTTCTTCGACCTGTTTATGATCGAATCAATGGCTTGCTCAAGTTATGCCAATGTCTTTTGCATTTTCTGTTACTTTTGATTGGTTTGATGGGATGTGGATTGCTTGCCTTGAGCATTGTTTTGATCTGATTCAATTGCTTAGATTTGATTAGGTGGGATTTGATTCATATGATTCAAACTCTGGAATTAGAAGAAATTGATACCTTTTCTTTTCCAAATTCAATATGACTAAACAGCTGAAGTTCTCAAATCTGGTGGTAGTTTTATGATAGTATTCTTCAAACTTATTTTGTGTTCTGTTTTTTAGGCTTGGTGCCACTGGGGTCGTTAATAGTTCAGTTGATTCGTTATCCTCGATCAAGGGATTTCCAACACCGTCCAACATCCCAATGCGATCGGTAATACCTGAGAACCGGGATGCGTCTAGTAAAACAAGTTGTTGCTCCCAGTGTAGGCAGAATTGTGAACAGGAGCTTGAAAAACTTGTGGCCATTGAGTTTGACAAGCCATCTTCAGTACCTAAACCAGAAGGAGTCAAAGCGTCCGCTCTCCCTCCGTGGCTGCAGACTGCGAAGGCTGCAGATGAAAATTCGAAGAAACACGAAACAATTGAGGTAAATTCTACTGTGATTTGTTGTTTACTTGTTTTTGTAGCTCTCGGAAATCTGCATTTATAAAATGATTGATCTTTCTTGTTGCAGAATTTCGACCAAGAACAGATGCGAAAGCAGAAGAGGCCAGAGCTTCAGAAGAAGTGGCACGATGCGTGCTTGCGTCTCCATCCTAATTTCCATAATCTGAACAAATTTGGTTTCGAGAGAACTGGACCGATGTCTCTCCCATTAACGGGATTGTACAGTTCGAATTTGCTCGGGCATCAACCTTCTCAACCCAAGTTGCAACTACATAAAGCATTTGGTGAAACCCTGCAACATAAAACAAATCCACTTCTGGCCAGCAAACCATCTGAAAAGGTACTTTCGATATCGCGACCGAGTAGCCCTGTAAGAACAGAGTTGGCTCTTGGGCGAATGAACGATAGCGAGAACTTGGCTGAGCAAACACAAAAAGAGTGCGTGAAGGATTTTCTGGGTTGCATATCTTCTGAACCTGAGAACAAAGTATGCGAACTGCGCAGTGGTAAATTTGTCGATGCAGCGGATATCGACTCATACAAAAGGCTCTACAAAGGTGTGTTAGAGAGGGTATGGTGGCAGCAAGAAGCAGCATCTGCTTTGGCTACAAGTGTGACTCGGTTCAAGTTGGGAAATGGAAAACGACGAGGTAACATCCCGAAAGGAGACATGTGGCTCTTGTTCTTGGGTCCTGACCGAGTTGGAAAGAAGAAGATGGCAACTGCTTTTGCAGAGCTGGTATCTGGGTCCAAACCTGTAACCATTTGTCTTGGCTCAAAATGTTCTGATAAAGATTCAGACATAAGTATCCGTGGTAGAACCGCGCTAGATAGAATATCAGAGGCTGTTAAAAGGAATCGATTTTCTGTCATTGTGCTGGAAGATTTCGACGAATCAAATCTTCTAGTGCGTGGAAGTATAAAACGGGCGATGGAGAGAGGCCGTTTCACCGATTCTCATGGGCGTGAAATCAGTCTTGGTAATATCATCTTCATCCTTACAGCAAACTGGATACCAGATGATATGAAACACTTGTCTAGTGGTAATCCACTTGAGGAAGAGAAGTTTGCTGGTTTAGCAAGGAACACTTGGCAGTTGAAACTATCCGTTAGCGAGAAGACAGTTAAACGTCAAGCCGAACGGATGCTTGGTGAAGAACGGTGTTTGAAACCGAGAGTAGAAATTGGTTCAACCATAGCATTTGATCTAAATGAAGCTGCAGACACAGAGGACGAAAAAACAGATGGATCATTAAATTCCAGTGATGTAACAACCGATCACGAAACCGAGCATGGACTCAACACCCAACAGTTATTGCTCACAACTTCATCGGCATCACGTGAGATGTTCAAGACAGTCGATGATGCAATCGTCTTCAAACCAGTGGATTTTGCCCCAATCAAGCACAACATCTCAAGCTCAATCAACAAGAAGTTTTCATTAATTGTTGGAGAAAAGATCCCACTTGAGCTACAAGAGAATGCACTTGAGAAGATCACAAGTGGTGTATGGCTAGGGAACATGAATATCGAAGAATGGACCGAGAAAGTTCTCGTCCCGAGCTTGAAAGACCTCAAGGCTCGTCTTCCAACTGCTAATGCCTTCGAGTCCATGGCGGTCAGGCTCGATTTTGATGACTGTTTGGGTTTCCAGGGTGCAGAAGATCAGCTGTCTTGTAACATCAAGGTGGTTGTGGGGGAATAACTGTGAGATAGCAGAGTTCAACATCGCAATTGGAATTTTGTAAACCTTTTGATGTAAATATGGTTGTATGGAAGGGTAAAACCGTAAAAAAGAACTCCAAAAATAGAAATTAAAAGAGTTGAATATGAACTATCATGAACAGGCAACTAAGAGATAGACAGAAATTAATTTCATACAAATTTTAATCACTTATGTAATGACATTTAAATGTAAAAAAAGAAAAAAAAAAAAAAAAAAAAAATTATGAGGGAGGCTGGATATGAGGGAGGCTGATATGGCTCAGGCTAAAGTTTACCTTCTCCTTTTCTTCACTATTTTTTCCCTTAAATTATTTTATGTTTACTAAATTTATAGCAATTAAGGAATTATAAATATTATTTTATTGAATTGCAAAGGTGGGTGATGGCTTTTCTTTTCCAATCATCATTTATTTCTCACAAATGAAAAGCAATATATATATATATATATATATATATATATACACTATAATATGACATGACTATCAAATTCATTTTAATAATAAAGTTGAATGAATGTGACTAATCTATTTATTACAGAAAAAAAAAGCTACAAGCTCAATTAATTTCAAATCGCTTTTAAAGGTTATGTAAGTTGGGAAGCCATCCTAATTATTGCAAGATAAAGAATTTTAAAGTGGGTGGTGGTGCCAAGTCAACTTAATTGAAAATAGTTAGAAATCTCATATGTACTTTTGCTTTTAGCTGAGTCTCATTTGGAGACCAACCATGAAAAAAAAAGAAAAAAAAAAACTTTAAAGCAAGTTTAAAGTATTTACGATAAACGCCAGGACATGTTTGACCACGACGAGAAAAAAAGAAAAGAGAATGCAATGAAATAAATGATGAAAAGTAAGAATAAATTAGTCATTGATGTGATGGAATTTGATTGTCCAAATAATGGGAAGAGATCACTTTTCTTTCCTTCTCAACCATTCCCACCACACCAAAGATACTCTTATTTAAAAGTTTATAATATCATACAAATAGCAATGTACAAAAGCGTCAACAACCCGGACCGATCCGAACTACCCGACCCTAACCGTAAGTTTATTTGGGTTGGTTGGATTATAATTTTCTAATTTTCTTTGAGTTGGGTTAGTTCTAGAATTGACAATTTTTTGGCTCATTCAACTCAACCCAATCCGAACTCATAAATAATATATATATATATATACATGTGTGTGTGGGGAGAAATTAATTAATAAGATAGGTTTTAAATGTATTGTTAAATAACATGCACTAATAAAATAAATAATTTAAGTTCAAGTATAATATCTTTCATCTTGTTCATTTGTTTATATATTTACGTAATATGAATATAATTGTTTTATAGAGAAAATGAGAGATTAATCCAACTTGAGAATCCAACGTAACTCAACTCAAATATATAGGATTGAGTTAGATTGAATTATTCTAATACATATGACTCAACTCAAGCCGACCATGTACAAATTCTACCTACAAATTCTTTTGATATCCAAGTGTTAGTGTAATCTTGCTAAAACCCCCCTCACAATTAATATATATAAAAAAAAAAGTATATAAAGTGAAAACAAGTTTATTAGGTAACTAAGGTAATAAAAATTGTTCCTTTATTTAGTCCAAAAAGTATTTTAACATGTCTGAAAATATATATATATATTTTTGAATGTTATAAGAAGTTATTATAATTAACTTCATAAGGTGAGATATAAAAAGAAATGAATAGTGAGTGGAAAATGTAAAAGGCTTTAAAATTTGAAAACATGTGCAATATGTAAGCCCCATGCATATATATATATATATATGTGTGTGGTTTGATGTGGAAGGGCAATGAAATCTTGAGGCACAATTTTGAACAGAAAACAGAGCTAAAAAAGAGAGGAAAAGAAGTGGGTATTACTCACCACCCAACCAAACTAACTTTATTAGACCAAGGAAAAAGAAAATGGATCCTTTCATTTATCATGTTTTTCAAGTGAATGTTGACAAAATTTTGTTTTGCATTATCAAATTGTGTATGTGTTTCTAGATTTTTTGATTTGACACCCTCCTTCATTCACATGCATGTGTTCTCATTTAATACTTACACTTTGCTTTTTCCCTCTATTTCCCTATTTTATTGCCCTTTTTTATATTTTTTTAATTTGGAAGATTATGTCATATTTCTCCATCTTTATCCCTTCATTTCAGGCTTACTTTCTACCACTCACCTATAATTGAGGATCTTAATTTCCTACTTTTATTTATGTTTTTATGAGATATTTGGTTATTTGGGAATTTTTCATGTATAGCCAAAAATAATATTAAAAACAAATGAAAGAAATTTTATGAATAGTGCATTTTTAGAGCAATTATAAGTATAGTATAAAAATGATCCTGTCAAGGTAAAAAGAATAAAAATACTACATTTATCTAATTCGTTTCTATCATTTTTTTCTTTAATTCTATCAGTTTCATTTCTATCAGTTTTTCAATAGCCTTCAGACAGTTCAAATGATAGCTCAATCAGTTTGATGGTAACTTTCAATCAACAATTCAATTTAATTGAAAGTCTTCTATCACTAGCTTCGTTGATAATATTCTGTTGATAGTCTTCAATCAGAATAATGTACCGTAGTTTTCAATCATGACCTGAAGCATAATATTACTGGCGGTGAAAAATGATAAGTGTCTTACCTCGTTGCTAAGTTCTCTTTTCTGTAAGCGTTGTTTTCCCAAACGAAGATCTTTTAACTTTGTAAATCTATAAAGAAAGAAATGAGTTTTAAAGTTTGTTGCTGAAAAAAATAGAGATCTAATTTTTCGACATTGTCATTCGCCTTCTTTCTAGAAATCAAATATGAGAAATCACTATAAAAAACAAGAATCAAAGGCTCAAATTATGGATTTAAATTTAAGAGGACGATTCAAAATCGAAAAGCTTATTATGGCGTGAGTTTGTTCGCCAAGAAAAAATGCAGAGAGGGAGATAGTTGCCAAAGGAAGAGAAGAAGGGTAAAATGAGGGATTTTTTTTCAAATAACATAAAATTGACTACAAAAAAAAATTGTTTGAAAATGTGTATAATTATAATTGTCACTACAAAAATTGATGTCTACAATAAATACGAGGTCAGTGAATTTTGTTTTTTAAGATAACAATAATTGAAGTGGGGATTTGAACAAAGTACGAAGTTAGGTTAGAATATGCTCGACTGTAAAAGAGGTACAAATAGGCTCGAAAAGAAGAGGTGAAGAGTGAAAGGAGTTAGGCACGAAGCATCAACAAAAGATTTTCTTTCAACTATGTACTCTAAGATGTTAAGTTATTTTATTCAAGAATATTAATCTTAAGGAAAAATAACTTGCAGTTACTATTTATATTATTGGATTGATTTTAAGAAATATATCCAATTGATATTTTAAATCTATATTTATATTCATTTCTCAACATTAATAGCGCAAAACATGAAATAAAATACATGAATAAGTTTATTATTAGTTAGTTTATTTGATTATATTAAGTTCATGAAATTAACATTAATATCGAACCAACTTCAGTCAAAAAAAAAAAAAAAAAACTAATGATCGAAAATTGTGATATGGAAAAGAAATTATACACTCGAAATTGGAGAAAATAAAATATTTAAAGAACATTTTTAATCTTAAAAATTACATTAAAAAAAGAGTGAAAAATAAAGGAGGTTGATTTGTTTGACTTTTAGAACATAACTTTTCCTATAAACTTTATTTTTAATCTAATTACTCTTTTATTATTAAAAATAAAAATTACTTTTTATTAAAAAAAAAAGAAAAAAGAAAAAATGTTTGATCTGCAAAGATGGTTTACCTTTACGTGTTTGTTAATGTTTTCTATTCTCTTATTAAAGGCAAAGCAAGTTAAAAAGTTAATAGTGTTTTCTACTCATCAATATTTCTTCCAAAAAGGCAAATTCCAAAAGGAACTTTAATTATTTTATCAATAAATCTATAAAATTTTATATTGCTTTTTTTTTTTTTTTTTTTTTTTTTGTTAAGTCTATTGATAAATTATTTACACCAACTAATTTTATTAGTTGATCACAGCTACATTCTAAATAAATTATAAATTATAAGGTTTGTAATTTTGAGTCTCAACCACATTATTTTAAAATAAAAATGTTAATTGAGTAATCTTTTCAACATAACACTAAATTTCTATTAAAAAAAAAAAAAAAATCCTATTATGTTTTTTTTTTTTTTTTTTTTTATAATAAAATGACTTATGTATCCATCAAAATTACTATTAGATCTTCTATATACAAATATATATAATAACATTTTGATCATATAATTTCTATCTAAAATTAAGAAGTCAATATTGAGAGTTATTCTTCACGAACATATTATAAATTAATTATTTAGCCTTGACACAAATGGATCGTCGTCTCATTTCCTATTTAATAATATAATATTAAATAAAGCTAAACACTGTCCTATTGTGTGCTTAAAATATTCACAACATTGTAAGGAATTAAAAATATAATTAAAAAACTTTAGTCTAGAGTGGGGAAATTAAAAAAAAAAGAAAAAGAAAAAAGGGGCAGTGTATATCTCCATACACCATTATCATATTGTAGCAAAAAAGTTTCAATCATTTCATTAAAGAAATAAATGTTCACAAGTTCCCCTTTCAGTCCAACCATGCATGTTTTTTATTTTATTTTATTTAATTTAATTTTATTAGATTTCTCTCCAATAAATGATGGCCCCACTTCATTAGGATTCAAAAAAAAAAAAAAAAAAAATATATATATATATAGATATATATTTTTTTTTTTTACACCTGAATTTTATTGAATAAAATATTTGAATATGTAAAGATATTTGACCGTTTAGATTATGTATTTGAGCATACCTTTAAAACTCAACCGATTGTGCCACTCCTTCGACTTTATCTTAGTTATTGGAATTATATGGTACTTTTTTCAGCAAAAAAAAAAAAAAAAAGTCTCAAACTTATTTTAGTTTTGTATTTTGAACTTTGTTCTATTTTAATTTTTAAACTTTTAAAAGTCTAATTTTAATCTCTAAGCATTGAAATTTGTTATATTTTAGTTTCTTAATTTTCAAAAAGAACTTACCATTGATCATTGGGTTTTTTTTTTCCTTAAGAAAATTATAATATTACTTTAAAATATTAAAAATGTCTTCATATTTTATCATTAAAATTATTAATATTATTAAACCAATTTCTATTAATATTAGTTTCAAATTTATGATATGAACCAATTTTCAATTTTTTTACAAATTTGATGAGTGAAATTGGACTTTTGAAATCAGAGACCAAAATGGAATAAAACTCAAAATTCAGACACCATAATAGTATTTTATCCTATATTTAATTCTATTATATTTTTATAGCAAATTACTATTTTTTACTATGTTAATATATCATTTTGATCTCTCAACTATCAATTTAATTTCATTTTGGTCCTTAAACATTTAAAGATCTAATTTTGGTCTTTAACATCGAAAAAGCTTAAAAATAATCTTTAAAATTAAACAAAATTAACCATGGTTCAAAATTTGATAGGTTGACAAGGAAAAAAAAAGAATCAAATAATTTATGTCAACTCTTTCTTTCCTTTTTCATCTTCTTCTTCATCTTACCACTTTCACCTAAGAATTTCATAGTGCGATTTTCTGAAACAGTAGACGGAGAAATGGAGTTTAGGGTTTAACACAAATGGGATTTGGTTTCACAGCGGAGGTGAAGGATTTCGGTGACACAATAGCCTCAGTTTTTTCACTCCACCCACCGCTCCACTCCACCTCTCTAAAATCGCTCAACATATTTTGCCACATTGCTTTCCATTTTCCCATGTCAACGTTCTTTATCAAAAATAAAATCTTATCACTTTGAGTTAGTTTTGCAGAGAAAAATGTACTGGAAGAAGAAGAAGAAAACTGCAGCAGAAGAAAATGGTGTATTTCATAATTTGCACAGTAACTCTATAAATAGCAGAGCTGTAACAAATTGTACTGAGAGGGAGCCAATAAAATACAGGCATACACTAACAAAGCATACATCACACAAAAAGGACAAGAAAGGCTAAATACAAATGGGCTTTACACGATGTCGTTTTGATCATATGCTCGCTTTAACTTCCCCCGCAAACGAGAGGGTGCTGGAAGCACACCAAGTTTGGAGCGCATGGATTCAAAAGCCAGTTGGGACAGAGGTTTGGTGAAACCATCAGCCAGTTGCTCAGAGGAAGGAATATAGAGCACATCGATTTGTTTGTTTAGCACCTTGTCACGAATATAATGCACGTCGAGCTCAATATGCTTGTTATGTGAGTGAAACACAGGATTTGCAACAAGAAAGAGTTGACGCTGACATTATCACACCACACGATTGGAGTTCGCGGCGAGCAAAGTTGAAGTTTCTGAAGGAGAGCTTGCACCCAAAAGACTTCAGCTGATGTTTGAGCTAAAGACCTGTACTCGGATTCTGCACTAGATCTTGCAACCACATGTTGCTTTTTCGATGCCCATCTGACCAAAGAATTGCCAAGAAATAGGCAATGAGCAGCAATAGAGTGGCGGTCGACAAAATCACACGCCCAATCATCATCAGTATAGGCTGTGATAGCACGGTGAGAAGAGCTAAGAAGGAACAAACTATATTTTAATGTCCCTTGAAGATAGCGCAAAACCCATTTAATTTCTTGCCAATGAGAGAGTAGAGGACACTGCATACACTGGCTTAAACAATTAACAATATAGGCAATATCCGGCCGCATGTGAGTTAAATGTCGAAGCGCCCCAAGAATGCTACGATACAGTGTTGGATTAGACATAGGTTCACTGCCAGACTTGGTAAACTTTTTGGAAGAAGCAGCCGGAGTTGAGCAAAGTTTGACATGTAACAGCCCGACTCTTAAATCCCTGTTGTAAGGTTAGTTTCGTAATTATTGGATTTACCGGGACTCCGGAAGTCCTTATTTATATTTATTATTATTATTAATATTGATTTTCTTTTCAAATTATTGATTTAATTAAATTAATTATTTTAGTGGGAATAAAAAGGTCATTTAAGCTAATTCTCGGAAGTCATAAATCAAAAATCCAAAGAAAGAGGGGTTAGTTTGGCCAAATTCAGCCCTAGGGGCAATTTGGTAAAATCCAGGGGCTGTTTGTCTCTATAAATAAAGACAAAAGCACACAAATCATTAGGTCATCAAGCATTCGCGAATTCCCGTGCAGCCGTCAGCCTCAATTTCTGTGCAGCCGACAAGCCGCCGACAGCCACCGCCGAAGTCAGCGCCCGACCACTCCTGCAACGCCGCGTGTCGCGCTCCCAGACGCCGCCGCCCACCGCCACATCGGGCCAATCAGCAGCGAGGGACAGAA
>JBBMEG010000020.1:8613970-8643880 GCA_037832605.1 Cyclanthera cordifolia | reverse complement strand
TTTAATTTTTAATATTTATAAAAGAAGACAATATTTAATCAAAGAAAGTTACTAAAGGTGAAGAAAAGTGGGAGGTTTTTTTTTCTTGCTCGCCGATCAATTATGGTCATTAACGACATACCATTTGACCCTATAATATTTATATGTCAAAGAATCAGTAAGAAATTATTGAATCTACCTTAAGCACGTTAAGGCCATTCTTGACTATTAAACCACTCTATAGTAGTTAATAAAATAAAATTATTGTTTGAGGGAGTATAGAACTTGACGGTCACAATAGTAAGAAGCAATCTTTCCTTCTTTTTTTCATCTATTTTTATCATATCCTAAAACGATATATATTATACGAAAGAAATTATATTGTCTATGCAATTAGACTATATATTATAAATTAAAAATGACATACTAACTACAAGCAATTATAAGTAGATTTTCTTGAAAACCCTTAACAAAAGTTTAGGGAAAAAATTCAAACTTATATTACAACTAGGAAGCTACAATATTTATTATAATGAAAAAAAATGACATGCTAACTACAAGCAATAAGTTTAACAAGCTTCTAAAAAAAAATATTATTAACAAAAAAAACAAAATAATCAGTGTGAGAGATATATAGAGAGATCATTGTCATTTATGTTTTATTTAGTTGGTATGGATGTGATGTGACTACAAGCGCTTTGTTGTTATCCATCTATTATTTTTTTTAAAAGTTAAATAAATAAATAATAAAATAATAAAAAACACATTAATAATAGTGATGTGACTTAAAAGTTTGCCAAGTTTGTTTGATTCAAAGATATTGTCTTATTTTTTTTTTTAAAAAAAAAAAAATTCCCCCAAATTTATGACCTCCACCTTCCAAGTTGATTATCAAGTAAAAAAAAATTATTTTATTTTCATTTTTGCCCTCAAAATTATAAAAATGTTTGGATGTGAAATTGAAGAGAGGATTGTGAATGAGACATTATTTTAAGTGATTAGAAATTTGAATTTCAATAATAGTTCGTTGGAATGATAGTTTTTGTTAACGAATTGCAGTTAATAACTCGTACGAATAATGATTTTTGTGGAATGGTTACAGATAATAATTGGTTTGAATGTTGTAAAAAATGTATGATTATTTTGAGGAATTAAAAATAAATGATTAAAATAAGTGATTAGAAATATATAATTGATTAAAAATAAAGTTAGATATGGATAATTATTTTGATTTATTAGAAATGAATAATTATTTTAAGTAATTATATTTAGCCAATTTGAATGAGCATGCATGAACATAAATTAACAAAAACTCATTTTTAATAATTTGTTAATAACACGAAACAAACCTCTCAAATGTGTTATATTTTAACCTATAAACTTAAAAGGTTCTATCAAAGTTTATATAATTTTTTTTATTCAGCTGCTTTGAACTTTTAAAATATTTATTTTAGTTTTTGAACTTATTTTAGTTTTTGAACCTTCCAAAGAAAAATAGTTTTTGAACTTTTATGCTTTGAAATAACCTTGTGTATTCCTTGTATATATGTAGCTGTTTGCTCGATGAAAACATAAATTAGGATTTATTTATCTGTGAGTTTTTCTCCTTGAATTATCATTGACTTTTAAAAAATGTCAAGCATTTTTTTTATATTAGTTGACGTTTTTCATGTTTAAAATATGTTACTTGTCGTTTCTTATAAATGTCAACTTTAAGATATATTACTTGACGCTCGTTTCTTAGAAACATCAATTATTTATAAATCCCTCGTGCACCTTTTCAAATTAGTTGATGATTTTCATGTTTAAGGTATATTACTCGATGTTTGTTTCTTATAAATGTCAATTATTTATAAATTTCCTCGCACCTATTTTCACATTAGTTGACGTTTTTTATGTTTAAGATATATTACTTGACGTTCGTTTCTTATAAACGTCAACTATTTAAAAATGTGAAGCGTTCTTTCACATTAGTTGACGTTTTTCATGTTTAAGATATATTACTTGACGTTCTTTTATATAAGCGTCAACTATTTAAAAATGCCAAGCGTCAACTATACTAATTTTTTAAATAGTGTTTGCAATCAGTACTTTTCTGGTTGACTGGTCTGTCTGTTAGAACCTAAGTCTCATTCTTATGCAAAGAGTTTAATTAATTTGTCATGGCTTCAATCTAAAGTATTAAATCCTTTGAATTCACAACCTCTTTGTAAGTGAGAGGTTCTTTACAACAGTCCCTTGATTCAAAACAACTAATGTATATATCCAACTTCATCATATCTAGCAGGTGGTCTAATGGTCCTTCGATCTATATACCTTCCAAGTTGATAATTTCTTAGGATGTATGTTTCATCTATAATTGGATTCTCCTCTGAAGGTTCAATTTCACCTGATTTTGAATCCTCTACTTCTTGTTCATTAAGGTATTCTGAACTTTCAAGGAGATGAGGTGCAGTTTCATAATCAGTATGTGTAGTAGATTCTAGATGAATTTCAAAACCTGATGTGCCATTTTCACCTTATGAACTTTCATGTGAAGGATTTTTCCATGGCCTTATAGATTCATCAAACACTACTTCACGACTCACAAAAGATCTTTCTTGTCCCTTCTCTAGAGACCACAATTTGTAGCCTTTAACTCCAGCAGGGTATCCAATGAACAAACACTCGATAGTCCTAGGTTCGAGCTTCCCTTATCTAATATGTGCATAAGCTATAGGTAACCAAAAATCTTTAAATGTGATAACACAGAAGGTTTTCCAGTCAATAATTCTTGAGGCGTTTTAAAATTCAATGTTGATGAAGAACTTCTGTTTATTAGATAAGTTGTTGTGTTAACTACTTCACCCCCAAAAACATTTAGGCATTTGAGCGCATATGATAGAAGACATCTAACTTTTTCAAGAATAGTGTGATCGTAGCTTTCTGCTAGTCCATTTTGTTGTGGAGTCCCTGGTATGGTTGAATGTTGTATTAACTCAGTGTCTTTGCAAAGTTGGCTGAACTCATGATTGATTGAAATCTAAACCATTGTCTGTCCTTGAAATTTTTACTTCCTTTCCAATCTGAGTTTTAACCATATAGTCTTCTATTCTAAGAATTTTTTATAAGTTTCATCCTTAGTCGTCAGCATGTATACCCATAACTTCCTAGAGAAGTCATCTGATTGACAAAAAATACTTTGCACCTCTATTGGTACTCACTCTAGCTGGTCCTCATAGGTCTGAATGAACATAGTCCAGAATTGCCTTAGATTTGCTAGTGGATTTGGTGAACTTGTTTCTTGTTGTCTTCCCAATTATGCAATGTTTGCATATTTGTATTTCGATGGGTTCATGTTTTCCAATTAAGCAATGCTTATGCAAATAACTAAGACCAGTATTACTAATTTGTGACATTCTAGTATGCCATAGAGTAGTGGATTTGGATACATAAGTAACTAAGAGAGCTGATTGTGAATTTGTAGCAACACCATCAAGTATGTAAAGACCATTGGTTAAAGTATTTTTCAGCTTAACTTGGGAGTCCTTATAAACTGTTAAAACTCCATTTACTGAGTTATAAGAATGTCCACTATTATCTAATGTTCCTAATGATATGAGATTGTGATTCATACCAGGAACATGCCTGACAGAAGATAAGACTTTGGTTTTCTCCTTTTGTAAGCTTCAATGCTACTAATCCAATGCCCTGAACTTCGCATTCACTCTTGTTTCCCATCATGACTCTCACACCTTCGCAACATTCTAGGCTCACAAAATAACTCTCGTTTGGTGTCATATAAAAAGTACATCCTGAATCCATAACACATTATGTCTCTCTCTTCTAAGATATATCAATCACAAGCACTTCAGCTGAATTATAACCATTCAGTATGTTGGCTGCATTTTGACCACTAGGTTTTCTGGGAAATTTTTCCTTTTTATAAGAATATAGCACTCATATTTAGTATGTCCTATTTTTCTACAATAATTGCATAACATATTGTTAGTCACATTGTTTTTGTGCTGAAAATTATGAACTTTTGTCTTTGTTTTACTTCATATTATGAAATTCTTCTTCTTTTGAAACTTGTTCTGCTTTTTCTTTAAAAACAATGCTTCAGACTCTTTCTTTTAATACTTCAATTCCAATTCCTTGGATTTCATAAGGCTAAGAATGACATCCATAGTTAATGTGTCTCTTCCATACTTGAGAGCATTTCTAACTTCCTTGTACATATCTGGTAATGAGTTTAAAAGAATAATAGCCTAATTATCAACTTATATTTTTTCCACTGAATTTGTAAGATTCATAGTGATTCTTCTGAATTCATCAAGATTATCTTCTAGACTTTTATATACATCCATTTTATATCCAGAGAATCTCTCCTTCAAAAAATCTTATTTGTCACTGTCTTGGAAACATAAATCTCATTCAATTTCTTCCATAATTATGATATTTCATCAATATCTCTTAAACGTCTCAAAACATTGTCAAACAAATGCGAAATAATCGTACTAAATGTAATATCAAGCACTTCTTGCTTCTCATTTGCACTCAAAGATTCAGGGCACTTACTTGGACCATCGAGGGTCGAGCAACTTTTTGTTGAACTAAAAGAGCCTTCATGATATGCTCCAACGTTGCTTGGTTTTACAAAGGTAGAGGTCCTTCTAGGATCCTTGTAAAATTTCACAAATATGGAAAACTCAACATTCGATCCCAACCAAGAGTTAAGTTAGAATGGTGAATACACTCTTAGATCTCACTTAGAACCTATGATGGTCACTCTTAGATCCTAAGACAACTCACTCCATAATTAGTTTGATCAAAGACTAATCCAATGAATTGATTTGCATTCAAGCCTGAAGCAAGATTTGAAGAAAAAAAGTCAACACCGAATTGGTCAAGAAAACTCAAGTTTTTATAACAATAATCTGTCCAGAATGAGGTATTACAAACCCTATTTAAGGCCAAAATTCCGTGCATGGCTTGGAAAGCAAAAGGTCTCAAAATTCTCTTAAATGCACTTTGTGGAAAATAAGACCTAAGAAGCCAAAAGCCAATTGTACATCAATTGAGAGGCTTAAATACTAGACAAAAGGGTAAATTGACTTTAAATATACCTAACAAACTCATCTAAAAAGTCTTTAGCAATTATGAGCTTGATTAACAATGTTTGAATTCAAAAGTCTCAAAATTTGAAATATGGAAAATGCCTTGATTAAAAGTTCTGCAATGTCGAATTTCCACAATATATGATTTCCTTCATGCTATCTTTATTTCCTTCATGTCATCTTCATTTCATTCTCTTCTTGACTTGTTGTGCTAATGTTGTAAATGAATTTGGCCTCAAAAGGTTTTATCTCTTCTTGTGCACTGCCAAACATTTGAAGATGTAATGTTAAGCCTCTTGAATCTTCTTTGCCTTACTCCTTGTAGTAGGTCCTTCGAGTACATGCAATGGGTCGTTGGTTGGATTCGTATCACTTCATCTTTCCGACTAATGGTTATGGGTTACGCCGATATTCATTTCCAGCTTAATGGTGGACGTTTTAAATGGTTGACCATAAGTCTCAATTAAGTGAGTTGCGACAGTTACAAGTTCGACTACTATAAGAAGTCAGGTCATTCTCCAAGCTAAAACAAGTTGAACTACGCTAACAGCCATTGTAAGTCGTTCTAAGTTCTAAAGCTATCTCTCAAATACTCTCCTAAACACTTTACTAACTTAGACATCGGAGGCCATGTGGCTCACACCACACTAGTGTACCTAAATTTCTTCCTTTTGCATGCTTCTCGTTCCTGATAAAAACAAATCTTACCGTTGATCGAGTCAACTACTTTTTGACATCAACAATAATAAAGATCTTTTTTTTCTCTTTAGAATAGGTTTATTTTATTAAAAAAAAACATGAATTTGAGCATTAAATTAAGATAAGAAACATAAATCTGACAAACTAGAACATATATTTCTTTTCTCTCTAGTTTTTTTTTTTTCAAGTCATATTTTTTCAAATTTGAAGGCTTTGTAATGATTATGAACGAATTACTTACCCTTTCGTCCTTAGGTTTGGGGTAAGTTTGATTTGTATGTTTTAAAATTAAACATTTTTACCTCTCACATTTTAATAATATAATATTTATTTTGAACTATAAATTTGAAGTCTGGTTTCAGTTTGATCTTATGTTTCAAAATTGAACACTTTTACTCATAATATTTCAATAATGCTCATTTTTGTTTTGTATATTTTTTATTTTTTTAAAAAAAATTAAATTCATGTCAAAAGTACAGAAATCAATTTATCACTATATTGAATTTCAAAATTAGGTCCAATCACTATTAATTTTGTTATCCGGCTAAAATTGAACATTATTAAAATATCATAGGTTTAAAATTATTCAATTTTGGAACATCAATCCTAAATATAAATTAGACCACAAATTTAAAGATTAAAAATATATAAAAAAAAAATTCATAAATAGCAAATACATACTATTTTTTGAAATTATAAATAAAATTGCAATAGAAAAAGTTAAGGGTGATGGTTATTTAACCTACTTACTAGGTTGAGAAGCTTAAAATCATATTATAAATGAAAAGTAAATTTATCTGTTTTTTAGTATTATATTTATATTTGATCAAATAAAAATAACAAAAAAAACTGTAGTATAAAAGTAAGCTTTATTAAAATGTCAAGGGTAAAATTATTTCATTTTGAAATATAATTATCTAACTGAAACTAGACTTTAAACTTAGGAATCAAAAGTTAGCAATATTATTGAAATGTCAAGAGTAAATGAGTTGAATTTTGAAACATAAATATGAAAAGTGAACATTATTGAATTGTTAAGATAAAAGTGTTTAATTTTTATTTAAATATATGAACTAAATTAAAACACTCCAAAATCTAAACCTATGAATCAAAAATGTAATTTTTTCATTAAATTAATATTTTCCTCAACCTTATTCCCATTTAATTAATAATTGACATAGCCTAATCATTTCTCTCACCTTTTTTTTCCTCAAGGCTTTAATTTCCATTAAAAAATGTCACCACTTTCCCAATTAAGACCTTATCATTTCATAAATGTTCTTCACTATCTTCAAAATAAATAGAATTACAACTAAGCATATCATAATTAACTTATTTTTTTTATTTTGAAAACAGAGAAACATATTGTACTTTTTTAGGGTTAAATAACCTTAAAAAAAGTACATAAGTACATCTTTTTATTTATCTATCAAACAAACATGTCTATACATAAATTTCATTTTGTAATCTAACAAATTTTTTATTACAAAATCAGCTTGTCATCAAACATAGCTTAATTTCTCTCCCAAAATTTTTTTTAAAAAAACATGGCTTAATTAATTAACCGCTTATCTTTAATCAATAAATATTTGAATTCTCTAATCTCCTCCTATATTTATTTTAGTATTAAAAAAAGAAACAATGACAAATTTTTTAAGTTATTATGAAGTGCTCTGATGGTCTAAAGATTATTATAAATAACTAAAAAGAAGATGTGTTCAATTTATTATGATCATCTAAAAATTAACTTTCTATAAATTTGTCAAATAGTATGTCCTATAAAAATAGGACTTTATTTCTTTCGCATTTAGATATAAGACTATGAAATTTCTTGTACATGGAGAGTATAAGACTATGAAATTTCTTTTTTATGCAGAGATATAGGATCTGATTGGCGACTAAGTGTACAACTTTTTATTATCTATTTTAATTGTAACACATTTTAAAAAATATATATATATATTTTTTTTATCTATTAGATAATTAACATATCTTCTGATTAAAGACTATAGATAACTAAAGAATATCGATCATAATGGTTATGTGACACTGAAAATTATCAATTGCACTAATTAAGACACATGGACTTTTTCGTCCTTTTATTAGATGTGCCCCAATTTTTTTTTGTTATGTTCGAATTTCTTCTAAAATAATTGGTATTCATATAAAAACAATTTTAATATTTTATTACACATGAAAAATCTCTATAAAACTAAAGTAATAGATTAAATTTTTATAAATTAAAAAAAAAAAAAAAAGAAAAAAAGAAAAAGAAAATGTGGTTATATAGAAAGGGTTTTAACTAGTAACATATTGGTTGCAATGCCATTTAAATAGTAAAATCTGTCAAAGCAAAACCGTATGAATACACTAACACAATTAAATGTCAATTTTGTGTATGAAATGTGAATAAATCAAACTTAAAAAGAAAAATAAATGGTACAGAATCTTCAACACCAGCTTTTTCAGTTTCTTACAATGGCAACAATTTTGAGAGTAAAAAATATTAAACAAACTGAACGTTCAATTTGTCCAGAAGTGAATAATTGTTTCATTCAAGGACTTGCTCCCTTTTTGCTTTTGAAGTTGTCTAATGTACAAAGAAGTTCATGACCGCGGCGAAGTAGTCGGCTAACTGGAAAATAAGTGATGATAAAACATTGCGTAAGAATTTGCGTATACTTTCGGTACAAAAATGAGTTTCATGGAGAAAAATGAAAGAAAATACAACATACTAAAGTTTGATGGGGTTGATTAGAGGAGAGGAGAGGAGAGGAAGCGGAAGAAGAAGAGGAAATTGAATAATTCTTTAAAATGTAAAGTTTTATTTGAGGTTTGATGGGAGGTCAGAGAGAAGTTGAGAAAGAGGTTAAGAAAGAGTTGAGAAGAGGTTATGCAGTAATTAAAAACACAAACAAGATGTTAACTCCTCTCCTCTCCTCTCCTCTCCTCCGAATCCAATCAACCTACCACAAGGAACGCTAATCCTACATAATCAAACTAAAGATCATAATTATTGAGTGTATTTGATTGTCAGCAAACTCAACAACTAAAAAATGGAAATAAAGGAGAAAAGAAATCCGTGGTAGAAGAGGATCTTGAATCAGCTCTCTCGAACCAACAAAATAAATCTATTAAAAAATGGGCAGTTAATAACTTATCTAAATGATGTTGTAGAACTTGATGAATTTAGTAGTTCTTTTAGGAGGATCAAACGGCTATCGATAAAACTTATCGTATTTTTACAGTCGTACATGGACTAGTTGTACCTACCATTTCTTTTTTAGTGTCGATATCAGCAATGTAGTTCATCCAACAATAAACCTAATCTGATTTATAGAGCAATGACACAATCAAATTCAAACGAACAAAATGAATTGAATCGTATCGATCTTTACTCGGGGTCATTAAAGTTCTTGTCATGTTTAAGGAGTGGTTAAAGATCATGAGTTGACCTATGATCAAAAGGATCTTAGGGAACCAAGAGATTATGAGATTAAGAATATCTTCTTCTCTGAAAAATGCGAGGACATGGACTTTCAAGTTCAACAATGAAGATGCAGAAGTACCAGCTCATCTGATTTTCTAAGGAAGTTAATCGATTTCTGCAAGTTTGCATTGAGAAGATGTCGTCCAAAATCCTAAATACAAGCATAGGCTGCATCAAGATAGTTGATCACAACATAGGTTGCTAGGGTTGTTAAGTAACTCACTTCTTTCTACGATGCTGGACTGCAAGAATTCAAAAGAAGCACGGGGCGACATTGAATGCAAGCTTTTCCTTCGCGAAACATTGTGAGAGTAAAGGATTTGAAAGCAAAGTTAGAATGGAGCAAAGGAAGTCTGAAAATTAAAGAATATTTCTCGAAGATCAAGAACATCATCAATTCTCAATCGACAGCAGGTAGAAAGATATCCCATGAAGATCATATAATGCAGTCTTTTGGACTAGAGTCGCACTCTATTGTATAATTATATCGGAGAAATCTTGGAATCATTTCTATTTAATCTATCTTTTGTTTTGTAATCAAGTTTAAGATGGCAGAATCTGAAATTCAAAACACCACATCCTCATCTCAGTAGGAGAACTTAACTATATCACATGTCATAAACTTCAAGGCCATAATTATCTACAATGGTCACAGTCTGTAATGATGACCATATACGGTTGTGGCAATGAGGAGTATATCATAAGCGAAGCATCTCCGCCAAATCGGATGATCCCAAATTTTGCACACGGAGGGCAGAGAACAATCAAGTCATGAGTTGGCTGATAAACTTGATGACAACTGAAATTGGCAAAAATTTTCTCCTATATACCACTGCAAAAGAAATTTGGGAAGCCGCACGTGATACTTTTTCAAATCGAAAGAAAACTGTTGCCCTCTTTCAAATCGAGACAGACATCCAAGATCTCACTCAGGGTGACGTTTATTTCACTAAGTTTTCTCGTTATTGGCAGCAACTGGACATGTTTGAAACCTTGGATTGGAGTTGTTTAGCAGACGAAACTCTCTTTCGCAAGTTTGTGGAGAAAAAGAGAAATTTCAAATTTCTTATAGGGCTAGACAAATCCTTAAATGTCATTCGTGGTCGCATTCTTGGCACTAAACCGTTGCCCAATTTACGTGAAGTGTTCTCAGAGGTTCGAAGTGAAGAAAGCCGAAAACAAGTCATGATGGGGCAAGTGAAATTTCTACTAGTCCTGTTCTTATTGCTCAACATGAGCGACCTCCAGACCCAACAGCACTTGTAGCTCGTGGGAGTTTTCAAACCAATGGAGGGGGCAAGTCACGCAAAGAGCGTCCATGGTGTGAACACTGTCATAAAGTAGGACGCGATAGATACATGCTGGAAATTACATGGAAAACCATCAAATTGGAAGCCACGATCTGATCGAGAGGGTCGAAGTAATGTTGTAGTCTCTGAGAATTCCAGTTATTCACCAGACAACAAAAATATCATTGATATGTTGCAGCAGTTACTAAACAAGACAAATCTTCCAGCTTCGAGTGGCACTGGAACTATGCAGCAAGGTAATCCAAACTCTTTTGTACTTTACACCCAAATTCTTCCTTCTGACTGGATAGTTGACTCCGGTGCAACCGACCATATAACAGGTAATCAGTCTTTATTTACATCTTTATTTTCTTATAATGGTGACACGTCTATTCGAGTAGCCAATGGCATGCCTTCCAAAGTTGTTAGAATTGGAAATATTGAGATATCCAACACTATGAGTCTCTAATCAGTGTTATATGCGCCTCAACTTGAATACAATCTCTTGTCTGTAAGTAAACTGACTAAGGATTTGAATTGTGAAACTAACTTTAGTGCAAATTTGTGTGTGTTTCAGAACTTGGGAACGGAGACGAAGATTGGTAGTGCTGAGCTGTGTGCGGGGTTGTATCTTCTTAAGGTAGAGAAACCTCCGGGAAATAAACTTGTAATTTAATCTGCGCTAATGTCCCATTCCTTAGATCGAGTAAATAAAGATAGCATTATCATGATGTGGCATTTTCGTTTAGGTCACCCAAATTTTTCTTATCTTGAATGTTTGTTTCCTTCATTATTTATCAATAAAAAGAGTATGTTTATCAATGTGAAATTTGTCAACTCGCCAAACACACTCTCTCTACATATGTACCTTGCCCATATACTCCATCTCAACCTTTTTCTCTTATCCATGAGGATATTTGGGGACCATCAAAAGTAAAAAATATAACTGGGGCACGTTGGTTCCTATTGTTGGTAGATGACCATACTTGGTTAAGCTGGACATTTCTTATGAAAGATAAATCAGAAACCTATGATCTATTTACAGTCTTCCATAAAATGATACAAAATCAATTTCAGAACAATATCAAAATTCGTAAGACAGATAATGCCCGTGACTTCTTCAATTCCCATCTCAATATCTTTCTTCAATCAAACGGCATTGTTCACCAAGGTTCTTATGTATACACACCCCAACAAAATGGTGTGGTTGAACGCAAAAATCGTCATCTTCTTGATGTCGCGAGATCTCTTATGCTCACTTCACTTCCAATGTTCCAAAGACCTTCTGGGGGTGAAGCCGTTCTAGCAACTACATATCTGATCAATCGGATGCCATCCTGAATTCTCAAAGTTTGAAACACCCCTACAAAGCTTACTTACTTTGTATCCTGCATCACATCTTGTGTCCAACATCCCATTTAAGCTATTTGGGTGCACTGCATTTGTTCAAATTTATCCTCAACTTCGCACGAAACTCGATGCACGATCCATTAAGTGTGTCTTTCTCGGGTACTCTCCTAATAAAAAGGGGTATAAGTGTTATTATCCTCCGACACATCAATTCTTTCATACAATGGATGTAACATTCTTTGAAAACCTTTCCTTTTCCCCAATTCTGCACTTCAGGGGGAGAGCAATACTGTGGACTATTGGTAGGAATTCTAGCCACCAATCCTTTATCTTCTGTCATATCTGCTCTTGTTTTACACGAAGAAGACAAAGAAGCGTCGCAGCTGAGAAAACAAATGAAAAAAACGAACAGACACGAACAGGTGCTGGAAAATCAGCTGCTGCTGACTTGCTGGACATGCGCGAACACGCCGCTGCTGGCTGACTGGAAGGCGTCACACACGCCGCTGTTGGCTGAACACAAACGTGAATTGGTGGGCTGAGCGACACGGGATTCGTGACACACAGTATTTCTCAGACCGATGGACAGGTGACAGACAGGTGGGCTGAGCGACGAACAGCAAGGCTGGGCGACAGATGTAGATGCTGGACTAGCGACGGGCAAACGGCAGACTGGCGGCAAAAATTTTGTGATGAACTAGGGTTTATTGGTGATGAACTAAGGTTTATTTTGTGATGAAATTGCTCTGATATTGAACCTCAAAATTGGAACAACATACCGTATTTCCCTGAAACTTCTTCTATTCCTTCTCCTAAAACTTCTCTGTGTTTCCTTGAAACTTCTCCTATTTCTTCTACTGAAACTTCTTCTATTTCTTCTCCTGAATCCATTCTCGAGTCAACACCACATGTGGAGCCACCTCATGTTGAATTACAAGTGTATTCTCCCTGGAGTGCAACCTTCATATGTTCCAGCAAAGTCAAGATTTGAACCAACATCCCAATGTCATTGAGGTAGTACATGGCACTATGGAAAAGGAGATGGACAGACCTATAGCTTTGAGAAAAGGTGTCCGTTCATGCACTAAGCATCCCATACAATATCATGTAGCCTACACAAACTTGTCACCCGAATTGGGAGCGTTTGTCACAACGTTAGATCAAATACAGATTCCCAACATAGTGTATGAGGCTTTACAAAAGCCAGAATGGAAAGTAGCCACCTTGGAAGAATTAGGAGCACTCGAAAAGAATGGTACATGGACTCTGGTTGATTTACCTCCAGGAAAATGAACAGTGGGATGCAGATGGGTCTTCACAACTAAACACAGACCAGACGGCAGTATAGAGCGATTCAAAGCTCGCTTGGTAGCTAGAGGCTTTACCCAAGCATATGGGATTGATTATTAAGAGACATTTGCACCAGTTGCTAAGTTACACAGTATTTGAGTACTTCTTTCAATTGCCTCCAATCTAGATTGGTCGTTCCAACTCGATGTAAAAAATGCTTTCTTAAATGGAGACTTACTTGAGGAAGTGTACATGGATGTTCCTCCGGGATTTGAAGACCGATATACTAATGGTAAAGTTTGCAAACTAAAAAAATCACTATATGGAATGAAACAGTTGCCTCTAGCATGGTTTGAGAAATTCACCAATGTGTTTAAACACAATAATTATATTCAGTGTCAATCTAATCACACTCTGTTTGTCAAAACACTTCTCCTCTGACAAAATGGTTGCACTAATAGTATATGTTGATGACATAATTATCACATGAAATGTTCCAGAAGAAATCATGTGTCTTAAGAAACTATTATCCCAAGAATTTGAAGTAAAAGACTTGGGTCATTTGCGGTATTTCTTAGGAATGGAGGTCGCTCGGTCTAGTGAAGGGATATTTGTAACCCAACGGAAGTATACACTAGATCTCTTGAAAGAAACTTGAATGAGTGGCTACAAACCGTTGACACGCATATGGATGCAAATACCAAACTTGGTGAGAATATCGAAGATGAGATTGTTGACTGTGGAAGATATCAACGATTAGTTGGAAAGTTGATATATTAGACTCACACTCGACCAGATATTAGCTTTGTTGTAAGTATGGTGAGTCAGTTTATGAACAACCCATCTAAAGGACATATGGAAGTTGTGTATAGAATCTTGAGATATCTCAAGAATGATCCTAGGAAAGGCATTATGTTCAGAAAAACCACAAACCGATTGTTGGAAGTCTTCACAGATGCAGATTGGGCCGGTTCTCCTATTGATCGAAAGTCTACCTCAAGATACTGCTTTTATGTATGGGGTAATCTGGTCACCTGGCGCAGCAAGAAACAACTAGTAGTCAAAATCAATCTTATATGAACTATGGTGGGAGCGTAATCAACGGATTTTCGATAACTGCTCAACTACTTGGGAAGTCAAATTCGAGCGTGCACTGCTTAATGCATATCATTGGAGCTCATTGTCCAGTGTGTTCCGTTCTGTTTTTGTACAAGATTTAGCTAATAACCTGAATTCCTACCTTTGATGTATCCTAGCTTAGGATTTTAAGTCTTCTCCCTTGGATCTGCATAGCTCTCTAGGTTAATTTTGGTAGTCTTTCTTGTTAACTTTATTATTCCCTTCGGGGTTTGTTATTTTGGTAGTCTTTCTTGTTAACTTTATTATCTTAATGAGAAGTTTGTGATCTTTTCAAAAAAAAGAAACAACTAGTAGTAGCTCGAAGCAGTGCTGAAGCTAAGTTTCGCTATTAGCCTAGGGAATATGTGAAGGGATTTGGCTGAAACGTCTTCTAACAAAGTTAAAAGTGAAGTTATAGGATTCTATACAAGTGTTATGTGATAACCAATCAGCAATAGCCATCGCAAAGAATCTCGTTCATCACGACCGAATGAAGCATGTTGAGATTGATCGTCACTTTATTAGTGAAAAAATTGAAATTGATAGCATTACATAAAGTATATGGAACAACTTGCAGACATATTAACCAAGGCCCTTGATTGAACTAGTCTAGGTGGATTAATTTCCAAGCTCGGAATGCACAGTATATATCATCCAACTTGAGGGGAGTGTAGAAAGTCAAGCAGGATCTTATGAGTTTAGTAAGGATTTTGTTAGGATTCTTTCCTTGATTCAGATTTTACTATTCCTATTTTGTAGATTTTATTGTTCCTATTTTGTAGGTAGATTAGTTGCGATAGGTTATGATTTGAGATGTATAAATATGATGTATCACTTCTCAAATTAAATTAAAAAAAGAAGAGAAGAGAATTTTCTTCATACATAGCTTTAGAGGGTTTCAAAGTGATAATGGAGGTAAATTCGTTCTTTCACTTCTTTTCTAAAACAACAAGGGATCAAGCATAAATTCACTAGACTCAAATGGCATAGTCGAAAGGAAGCATCATCAAATTGTTGATATGGGTCTCACCCTGCAATTTCATTCTTCTTTGAGCTTAAGAGTATTGGGATGATGCCTTTTTTACTGTCATTTACTTGATTAATCATCTTCCAACTAGTGTTCATCAACAAACTCTTTAGGAAATGCTTCACAAAGTTAAACCTGAATATTCCTTATTAAAGACCTTTGGTTGTTTGTGTTATCCTACTTTAAAGGTTTATAACCATCACAAGATTGAGCCACGTTCCTTGCCTTGTATTTTTCTCGGATATAGCCAACAAGATAAAGGATGTAAGTTCTTAGCTTCTATGGTCGTTTGTATATATCGAGGGATGTTCTTTTTTATGAAATAAATTTTCCGACTGATATATTTATGTTTCCTACGTTGTCAAAAACTTTTTTATCCACTGATCTTTATTTTGCTCCTCGATATAAGTCTTTGACTTCACATACTATTGACAAATCAGCTAAACTCCTATAACCAACTCTTCTTTTCATAACACTTGTTGATAGGAGTGATACTTCTTTATTCACTAGTCTTTATATTGCTCCTCGATATAAGTCTTAGACTTCACATACTATCGACAAATCATTGAACTCCTTCCTATAACCAACTCTTCTTTTCATAATACACCTGTTGATAGGAGTGATACTTCTTTATTCATTGGACTTTATATTGCTCCTCGATATAAATCTTTGACTTCACATACTATCGACTAACCATTGGACTCCTATAACCAACTCTTCTTTCATAAAATATGAGTTGGGTTTGGTGATTTTTTGGATCAACCAAAATTTTTCATGTCGGTGAATCTACAAACCCCTTCAACCCTATATGTTAGAGCAATCCAACCCGACTCAAACCATATATTTTAAAGTTGGGTTGGGTCATCAGGTTGCTTTTTCTTTTTAATTATAATGTATATTTCTTATTTACTATTAATTTGTAAATAAATCAACCTCATAACTTCTAATTTCAATTTATACCAGGAAAGATGCCTTCTAAAGACTAGAAAACATATTTTAAAGAACTTTTAAGATTAAAAATTCAAAAAAATAATAATTAATTAAATAAAGTTAAAGGTTAAATTACCATTTTGATCCCTCAGGCCTCAACTACCATCTTAGTTCTATTTTGGTCCCTAGACTTTCGAAAGTCTAATTTTGGTCCCTCAACTTTGCAAAAAGCTTTAAAATAGTGCTTGAGATTAAAAAAAAAAGTAACATGGTTCAAAATTTGATGGGTTGGCAAGAAAATAATAATAAAAAAATTCAAATGATTTAGGTAAACTTATTTTATCTTCCCTTTTCATCTTATTCTTCATATTCCCTTGTTCACCCATTTTTCCTTCCCTTTTCATCTGTACAATACACACCATATAATTGTGTTTGATTTTTCATTTACATATTTAATTAGTATACAAAATTCAGTAAAAAGGAAAAGAAAAAAAGAAAAAGAAATTTGCCTTATTTTTTGAATATTTGTTACCGGGAGAGAGCATTAAGCGAGGAAACTCTGGCATTGATCAAACTTCAGAAAACCTTTTGGCTTCGAGTTTCAATTTGGTTGATCCAAGCCTCAAAATCTCTCATCTTCTTCGAGCAATTTTGATTTCTTCTTTTCCTTTCTTCCTCAATTCTCTCAAATTCTCCATTCCAATTTCTCTGAACTCTGGAATCCCCTTCTCCTTGGAAAGGCGATTCAATCCTCTCCACGCCAATGCTTTCCTCGTCGTGAACGATTCCGCAATTCCGTTGAACAGCACCAGAGAAATCTCCGCTGTGAGTTCAACGACTTCCTGGATGACACGACAAGATTCGTCGCGCGGTCGTCTTGCTCTGCTGATTTGATCATTTTTTGTATGGTGGAAACCTATTTGAGCATTTGCCTGGCGAATCTGTTCCTAGACTTAAGATAGAGGGCGATGTTTCGCTGGTTGTTTCTCTGAAGGGCGATTTGTGCGGCAGAGTGGTGTTTTGTGAGTGAAAGAATGAGTTTGTGGAAGATTCTATAAGCATCGACGAAGCGTAAGAAATGTTCTAGAAGGCTGTGGATCCATTACGAGTGGTGGCAGAGAGATTCTTGTGTCTGAGGGAGGTTCAGAATGTTTACATAAATCATTGGAAGGGAGAAATGGGTGAAAGAGGGAAGATGGAGAAGAAGATGAAAAGGGAAGGAAGAAAAAAGTTTACATAAATCATTTGAATTTTTTTATTATTAATTTCTAGCCAACTCATCAAATTTTGAACCTTGGTTACTTTTTTTTTACCTCAAGGACTATTTTTTAGCTTTTTGCAAAATTGAGGGACCAAAATTAGACTTTTGAAAGTGTAGGGACCAAAATGGAACTAAGGTGATAGTTGAAGGACCAAAATGGTATTTTAACCAAAGTTTAAAAAAAAAACATATGCATATATAAACATATTACAGGTAAAAAAGTAATTTTTTAAGTTACTAATAAATTCAGGTTACCTCGGGTCAACCCAAACTAACTTTAGGTCCACCCAAGAACCAACATAATCCATGATAATTTTATTTATTTAACTCAACACAACCCAAAATAGTTGATAACTCAACCCAACCCTCAATTTAGGTTCGATTGCTTGGGTTTTTCGGATTGTCAGGTTGTTTGAACATTGGTACCTGTTGACAGTCCTGTGGATAGTACACCTGCCATGTCTTGTTCTTCTCAGTTGGTTGTACCCGTGGCTAGCACATCCGGGGAGTCGATAGCAAATGATACTTGTCTTGAGCTATGTGACCATTTGAGTCCTATTGAGTTGCTTCATTTGTTCACCTATGACACCGTATTCTTTTACTTCACTGTCTAGAAATGAGGTTTTTGATATTCCAAGTTCTTCTTTACCTGATGCTTCTCCATTTTGTTCTCAGGTTGTTAATCAACATGCTATGGTAACTCGTGGTAAAAATGGAATTTCTAAGCCAAGAGTATTGATAAATGATGACTCGGTATATTGAGGAGGAGCCACCTAATATTAAGGAAGCTAAGTGTTCTCACTAGGTTCAAGCAATGTAAGAATAGTATAAAGCTCTTCTTGATAATCACACGTGGATGCTGGTTTCAACACCTAATAAGAAGATTATTAGGTGCAAACAGGGTTTTAAGGTGAAAAAGCACTCAGATAGTTCTATTGCTTGTTATAAAGGAAGATTAGTGGCTCAAGGATATAATCAACAGGCTGATATTTGATTAAACACGCACTTTTAGAGTTGTGGTGAAGTTGATAATCATTCCTGTGTTGTTTACCTTGTCCTTGGAAAAAGGATGGAATTTATGACAGATAGACATCAATAATGCATTTCTTCATGGATAATGAACAGAGGAAATGTAGATGATGTATTCTCCTGGTATGTCTATGTCTCCTCATATAGTTTGCAAGCTTCAAAAAGTTCCATATGGTCGCAAACAAGCACCTCATGCTTGGTTTGATCAACTTAGTTCTTTTGTCTTGACACTTGGTTTTGTGAAATCTAAGTCAAACTCATCTTTGTTTGTATGTCATAGACACGGGCACCATTGTTATATCCTTGTGTATCTGGATGACAAATCGATTATAGGTAGTTCTCAAATAGCAGTTGATCAGTTGATACACTTGTTGAATCAGAAGTTATCTTTAAAGGATCTTGGAAGGTTGAGTTTCTTTCTAGGAGTGGAGGTCTCTTATGCTGATTCTGACCTACGTTTTTGTCAAAAAAGTGTATAGAGATCTGTAGGTTAAGATAAAAATAAAGCATGCTCGCCATACCACAATCCGATGGTATGTGGTTTGGTCATTTCTTCTTTCAGAGGGGAAAAGGTTGCTGACGTCTGGTTATATAGAAGAACATGGTGGCTTTGCAGTATGCTACTATTAACTCCCTGAAATTGCTTATAGTGTCAACAAGGTTTGTCAATTTATGCATTCTTCTACTTCACCTCATCTGCAATCAGTGAAGTGAAGAGAATGCTAAGGTATTTAGCTGGAACTATAGATGATGACTAGTGTTTAAGAAACGTACAGAACTTATTCTTCAAGGGTTTCTGATTCTAACAAGGGTTCAGACTCTGACGATAGGAAGTCGACTTTAGGTTTCTGTGAATCTTTTAGAGGAAATTTGATTCAATGGGCTTCGAAGAAACAAGCTACCATGTTGCCGCATAATTACGATGACTAAGATCTCTTTTTCAAGATTTACAAATTCAACTTTCCTCGTCTCCCTGTTTGGTGCGAATTTGAATGCTTATCCGGTTTTGCATTCACAGACTAAGCATGTAGACATTGACATATTTTTTCTGGGATCTTGTGTGAAATAAGCAGAATTTGGTTAGGCATTTGCCATCTCAACCTCAAGTTGCATATAGATTCACAAAGCCTTTATCTGCTTCAACCTTTTCTCCTTTGGTTTCCAAGCTCAATGTGTTCTCTTCCTCCCACATTGGCTTGCGCGAGGTTATTCAGAAATCTCATTAGAAGTCAGTTTGTATGTCAAGTATTATTGCTTCCAGGTCATATGTGTAAGGTATTTCATCTGTTGAGTACAGTTAGTTTGTTTTGAGATGTTAGTTTGTTTATTGTATTTACAGTAGGCTATAGCTACTGAACTTTTTGATCAAATCAATGAATATAGATATACTTTTTCTGATCAGTGTGTACATTTCTCTTCTTTTGAAATGTTTTGGATGTTCATAAGCTATCACTAATAAGCATATAGGAATCAACAAATGTTCTAAATGCTATAACTTCTCACCTGTGCTAGAATACCTTTTCCAGTTTGGCCTTCGATGACAAGACCTGCCGTGAGACCAATCATTGCCCATGCTCCATTTATCGCTTCTATTTGACGTCCTCTCTGCATTCATTTTTCACAATTATTAGAAAGTGTGTGCATCCATTTCAAAACCAATTGGCTATGAGAGGAGCAGCCCACCTTATCTTATATATGTGTTGAAGAATCCTCACATTTTCAATGTGGAACAATTGACCACAAGGTTCTCCAACAAAAATATTATTTAGTCATTTGGGAAAATTATTTTAATGGTTAATAAACAAGATTTGCACCATTGATGATCTCTTCATTTACCTTGAACTTCTCTTTTGCTTTGATCTTTTCCATTTCTTTTGCAGCCATACGTTTGGCTTCCAAAGGATCGACCATAATCACCTCCTTAATTGAGCCCTCTTTCCCAGGAGAGACCTAACAATTGACATGATTTATGTTTGTTTCAGAACAAAAGCCCATAAACAACTTAAGCCCTATTTGAAAACAATTACTACGCTATTCAGCTTTAATAAATTACATGAATGAAATGAAGAATACATAGCAGTTATTAGTAGTTATTAGATAGTGCAAGGTTCCATCACAAACCACAAATCAATTAACGATGAGAGGAGTAGTTCATCTATTTTATATATGCTAGGAGGTTCTTTCCAATCTCAACCTGCCTCTCAAGGTGGTGCTATGTTGGATTGGATATCTATTTTGGTTTAATGAGGTCCAATACCATTTAAATTAGCATTCGTGTCCATCTCATAAAAAATTGGTGAAGAGTGAAGTAGCTCATCTATTTATAGAAGCAAGAAGGGTTGTGCTCACATTTCTATTGGGGATACTATCCTAAACAACAGCTGGATGAAAAAGGATCGAAAAAGTACAAGAGCACTCAAACACATAGACGACAAAGTAGATAAAATTCATAAGATTGAATAAGTAGCATAGAATAAACAAATGAACAATGCTATAAGTATATCCAATGTCATCATACCAAAAATCTAAGAAAACAGACAGATAACCTCATCAAATTTCATATCAATAATAAGAGGCACTGAAAGATTGATTATCTTCTATTCTTAATGGGGGAATGAGAAGATCTATCTGAATATATCTAGGAAGTAGGCAGTTTGTTACCAAAAAATCTTTGACCATAAACACCCACTCATTCATTTCTAATGACATACCTACAAAATCTTTGACCATATGCATACTAAATATATAGCCATTAAACATGTAGAAGCCTTGAGTTGAAGCATACATTAGGGTTAGCCAAGATTCGAAATGCTTGACCCTTCGTTCTGTGTGTAATTTTCCTTGCATCTTGATCCCTACTCCAACCCCACCTGGAAGGAAAATGAACTATCAAGAATGAGGCAGCAATTAGAAGGGATGGAATAGTGTTTCTCCTTTTTCTAAGAAACGAGCATTCATAGAGCAAAATGAAAGAAGAAAATGTAGGGGCATAAAAAAACCCACCAACAAAAATCAAAACTAATTACAGAAACAAACCCAATCTGAAAGAGTGATCCCAAGCTGAACAAAATATTGTTTCAAGATTAAAAAGGAAACCCAAGGATCAAGATGCTTCAAAAACTTGAGTTCAAACGTTTCCCATGACTGAAACTGTGATTACAATATCAAACACCTTGCACTATCTGATGTGCTGAAACTTATATCCAACTATATATGTCCGATGGTCATTAGCCAACAGGGAAGAGCGACAAATCTATTAAGTTTAGATTTTACGCCACAATTTGGAACATTTTGTCAAAAATTAATAGGCATATTTTTTGAGATATGGCTCAAAAGCAAACCAATGCCTACACAGGTCTTTCTTTATATCTGTGACTGTCTGACTAGATTATGGGCACCTCAAATATTGTTACGGGACGCTGCAGGATGCTACAACAATTGGATATCAAGGAAACTCGCATAAAATTAATTCTTAGGTAGGTGGTTATTATGGATTGAACTCATCATCTCATAGTTGCTTAAGGTCCTCTTGACTAAAAAATTTTAAGGAGATATCATAAAATTTTTGGGTTATACCAATTTGGTTTGTACTTGAAAAGGCTAGGTACCTCATCTTTTTCTCCAATGTAAGTGTAGAATACATATGAATTCAGGTCGGACTTTGGTAGAGTCTTCTTTATTATGCTTTGTATTTATAAATCCACGAACTAGAAAACTTAAAGGGACCCTTTCACAGAAGGAATATACAAAGGAGCAAAAGGAAGAGTAAAAACAAAACGAATAATACGGGTTACAGTAAGACAGATGTGAAGAAGGCCCACAAAGGAGACCATCAAACTAGGCAATGGTTTTTAACACTCATTTAGTTCTTTAATATAGGTTTCTTGGAGACTAGAATAGAATTGTTATTTGATCCTGTTTGTAACTCAAATTTTTTATGAGATAATGTATTTTCCAATAAAAGTACAACAACCTAAGTTTTAGTATCACTTAGAGATAAACATAGATGGGACAAAGTCGCAACAAGAAACCTAAGTTTTAGTTTCAAACATGAGTATCCATACTCGTGTACTGCCAAGTTTCCCTATTTAGAGATACCCTCCACATTTTTTAGTTCAAATCCCTAGATGAAAATGACTCAAAACCCTTGTTTTTTCACTAAGCAAGTTTTCGAGTCAAGGAGGGAAGCTCCATCACCGGGTTATCATAGAAGTTTGGGCAGTAGGCCAGTTCACAACTCATGAAAGTAAGCTCACTTCTAAAGAACTAAATCAGAACAGAAAAATATAAATGGCTTAACATTAGGATGTATTAGATAATATGGAGTTCCATCTCAAAACCAATTGGAGCGAGAGGAGTAGTTCACATATCTTATAAAAGTGTTGGAAACTCCACATCTCTCTAATGTGGAACAATGGTGAAGATCTCCAACATGCACCCTCAAGATGGTACTACATTGGGAACACAGTCTTAAATTAGATTCGAATTTGTGCATTGAAATACTTGTTTAGGCTTACTCGCTTAGGTTGGATTTTTGGATCAAATACTTCCTAGGGTTGGATCCCAACGTGTGGATCAAATACTCGATTAGCTTTGACCCCTTTAGGTTTGTGGATCAAATACCCACTTGGAGCTCTAATACCGTATTAGATAGTGTGGCGTTCCATCTCAAAATGAATTAATACTGAAAGGAGTAGCTCATTTGTCTTATAAAGATGTTGAAAACTCCTCACTTTTTCAATTTAGGACAATGGTGAGAGGATCTTCAACAAGATACCAATCCTAACCACACACAAAAAGAATCTCAAACACAGACAACAAATTTAAAATAACACTATGATATCGAATGATCTTCAATGTTCTTTGATATACAGTGATGATAAGATCAATGAGACAATAACAAACTAATAACAAGATACCAGAACAACAACAAAGCCCCAAAGTGAATTTGAGAGCACGGTGATATCTCCATCCAGAGTCTAAACCTCCCCAAAAACAAGCATGTCCCTTCTTCCCTCTCTTTACATTATTTATACCTACAATATACCCTTTCCCCCACAAAATAACCCTCTCACTTGTATTAGAAAGTGTGGCTCCATCTTGAATCGGATCTCAATTTCAATTTTATTAGACCGAATATCGTTTGAGTTTATGGATTCTGATATCATATTAGAAAGTGTGAGCATCCATCGAAAATTAATTGGGCCTTGGCTATGAGAAGATTAGTCCACCTTATCTTAAAAATGCTTGGATATTTCCTTCTTTCCCGATGTGGGATAATTCCATAACAACTTGACACTAACCTCTCTCCATAACTCCTATGTTGCCCCAATCTCGAATATGTACGTGAGTATTTGGTATCTTGACCATGGGAAACAAAAATTCTAAGACATCACAGAGCAGTTCAATTCAAAATCTAATCAATCCTGCAGGAGGGAACATGGGAAGCTTGTAACGCTTTTCCGAAACCATCAAACTCTACAACATGCGAAATTTAGACACTGAGGCCCAATCTTGTACAGAAATCCATTGTCAATACAGAAGAAAAACGAGATAAACCGATGATCAGCGGAAGAAAACAGTAAATTTCATCTCTCTCTTTCCAAAAGCAGACGGTTATACTGGTGGAATCACATGATATGGAAACAAAAGGGGAAAACTGAATAAAACCCACAAATTATATCGATTGGAGAAATGGGTATTTGAGGAAGAAGCTGAAATTACCTGGAGAAAGTTGAAGAAGGATGGCTATGGCGGAAAGAGAGGTATTGCGAAGACGGAAGGTTTATGGGGAGAATCAGCGCAGTGGAAACCATCTCCAAAATCTTAAGCTTCTTCACATGAACAATCCTTATCCATTTCTTGAGTAAACCATCTTTATACAAAAATTTATGGTTTTGATTTATAGTTTCAGTCGGCTCATATCCACACTTATTTTCCAGAGAGTGACCCTTTTGTAATGGCTCTCGTGCTCAAGCAGAGTATGTTTTTTTCTTACGCAACAATAGGCCGAAAAGGCTTGAACTTATCGAACTATTGTTGTTATTGATAAGGGTGAAAAAAAAAAAACTACCAAATCAAATCCATCAAAATAGATGGATTCCATTTTTTAGAACAATAGCGGATAGATTTGATATTTTAGAAAATTGAAATATATGAGTTTGTTTTGGTTTTTTATGAATGAATCTATAAAAAATCGAATCAAATATATTAAATTTTTTTATATTAAAATTTAAATTTGATTAAGGAATCAATTTAAATGTGAAATATAAAGTCAAAATATTATAAATATTAAGATACTTGTGGAAAGTATTATTTTTTTGTCAGTAAAATGAAAGTTTTTAAAATAAAACAAATAAATCTCAAAGGGAGAATGTGACAGAAAAATTGAAAATAAACTAAATTTTTGTTGAAATCAAAACCAAAAATCAAACTAAAATCGAACCGAATCGATTTTTAAAAACTAAATTAATGGTTTTTTTTCTTTTATTGGACATTGGTCTGAACCCAGATTTTGAAAAATCGAGAAGATTACCCCTGACTATTGATAAAGTCAATATGTTTTGATCTTAACATTAGATAACGTTGAATTTTAATATTTGTGTTTTTTTTTTTCAAAACATATATTAAAACTCATCGCCTCTTGATAATAAAGTCACTAGGTTACTAAAGTGTTGATCCTAACCTTTAGATATTGTTGAATTTTAATATTAGTGTATTTTTTTAATCCACATTTTCGTTTGTTAAGTTTTTTTTTTTTTTTTCGGTAAATTATAAGTTTAGTTTTATGGTTTCATGAAAATTAGAATTTAGTCTCTATCAGTTGAAAATTTAGACTTTAGTCTCTACGATTTGGAGATTTGGAGATTTGGAGAATTCAGTTTCTATGGTTTGGAGAAATATATAATTTAGTCTCTAAGAAATAGAATTTAGTCCTTATGGTTTGATAAAACCTAAAAAATAGTTCAAGCTCTTCGTAAATCATAGTCGAATTAAGTAAGTAAATGTGATTTATATTTTTTTTAATCCAATTAATTACTTATCTCACTCTCTTATCATTAAACACAAAAAAAAAAAAAAAAAAAAAAAAAAATTCTCGATCTTGGGATTCTATGGGTGATCGAGAAACAAACCTCCACCACTCTCTAAATAAAAACCTAAGTAATTATTCAAACCAATTAATTAATTTGAACATTTAAACTAAAACTCCTTTTAGTTAATTATTCCAACCAATTAATTAATTTGAACATTTAAAACAAATACTTCATTAGAACAATGTACCAATAGATATAAGCTAGTTGGGGACCAGTGAACTTATAAATTGAAAGTTAAACGATTAAGAATCAAATTCTTATTATTTAACGCCATGCTTATTTCACACAAGGCATGTGTTGAATTCTTTCCCACTATATGATAAGTTATGTCCACGAATATAACCGGTCATCTGCTGAATGACTCTTCATGAGTTTGTTTGTAATTCACAACTGGAACAAACAAATTTGTTTTACATTTTTCTTCTTAAGAGTCACTAATTCTTCTAATGAACAAATTGTTTATGGTCGAACCATAAACTCGTATCTTCTCGGGCTAGTGAGAGGCGGGTACCTTTTTCCAAGTCATATAATTAGTTCTTAAGGAAACAACTCTTCTATTTTCTCAATAATAGGGAATGAGTGAATTCCATCTTGCGAAGTTTTGTTCCCAACCACTCACTACGACAATCTCCAATGTGAGACGCTTATTGACCCAATGTTGTTTGGGTGGTTTCACTTATGCACATCAAATAACGTTTTCATAAAGTATGTGTTCATAACTCACTCATGATTAAGATCATACTAGCATACGACCATCCTAATGAAATACTTGAAAGATGTCTATAATAAAATTACTAAACATATCATAATATTTCTAGTTCAATCTTATGCAAAAACTGTTTTTGCATAGGCACCCACACCAACATGTCTACACATGAACAACCAGGATCGAGTTGTCTACAAAAATTACGAAGCGAGTCGTACCAATAATGTCACCAACTTAGGCACCCAGACTTATACCATATATTATAGACGAGTTTAGGTTATTCACTTGAAACTATATTCATTTGTATGTCTTACAAACTTGTCCAAGTGTTCATATTAACAACCATGAGTTTATCGTCATTAAGTCAATTAATGTGATAAAGTTAGATGATGTTTATAACTTAAATGGGCAATAAATAAAAATAATAAATCTTTATTAAAAACAAACATTTCTTTAAATGTTACAACAAACATAGATAATATCTAAGTAATATCCTAAATGCATACTTGAGCTTTATTTGATGTCGATCTAACCGTCAAACCGAAATAACCGCAATTACGTGCTTTGTTGCACCTCATGAATCGTGCGGATTTCATAAATCGGCAAATTGTCGTCGAAAATAATATACTGCAAACACGATACTTTATTGCACCACACGAATCGCGAAAATTTAAAGAATTCGCCAAACTGTCTTTGATCACGTCGCCGACTATAATATACTGCGAAATAAGATGTTAAACATGCACACACTAACAGGTTTATAATAACCAAATTTACTATTTTGGAGAAGATGAACCTTAGAGATATAACTTTTTTTTAATTTAGAAACTCTAATTTAGTGTGGTTCTCATAGATTTGAGAAGTCTAGCCTGTTATCATCACAAATTGTGAGAAATTCATCAAAAATATATATAGTACATAGAATATCAAATCTTGAAAGATGTCATCACAAGCATAAATAATATCTAAATAATATCATACCTATTTAGAGAATATCTCTAATATTTATTATTCCTAACTGAGTCCTCATCCATAATGTTGTAATCTCGAAAAAGTGAACTAGTTATTCTTAAAACGGCCATTTCCTCATTTCTTCTAAAAATGCAATAATATTACTAATAATTAAATACTATTTTAAAGAATAAAGTTTGCCCTTTGTTTCATTTTGATGTATAGACATTCAAAAATTCAAATTTTAGTTTTTAGACCATCAAGTTTGTTTAATTTTGGTCTTTAATTTTTAAATGTTCACTTTTGGTCTTTAAACTATATATAAAAAAATAGTCCACAAGATAAATTTGAAGTTAATATTAATTGAAACTCGTTCAATAATGTTAATATATTTTATACAAATAAAAAAATGTATATGAACATATTTCTAAAATCTATAGAAAAAGATAATAATTTTTTAAAGAAAAATTAATAAAAATATTTCAATAAGAGCCCTTTTTTTTAATCTAAAGACAAAAATTAACATTTAAAAATTCATGAACTAGATGAAACAAACTTTAAAATTTAAGGATCGGAACAAACATTAAAGTCACTAAAAAAAATTTAGAAACAAAAATAAAACAAAAACAAAGTCTAAAAAGACCAAAATATTTTAACATATTATTAAAACATATGTATTATTTCATTAGATTTTTTTTTTTTTTTTTGAAATATTTACAGTATACTGAAATACTTTGTTCAACTACAGGTAGACTAGGTACTGAAATACTTGACTGACAAAAAAGTAGATGGAATATTTAAGAACAAAATAGTATATATAAATTGAGAATTAAATATAGTTATAATTAAAAAAGAAAGTCAAATTAAACCAATTATAAAATAAAGTAAAAATTACTTACCTTATTTACATTATTCATTTTTCTAATGGAAAATTAAAGTGAAAGGGCTCTTCTTGACCCAACAACTATAATGTGTCAATGCAAGCATAATTTAGCTGACACTATTGATGCATTAACATCTACTCAATCAATGATTCGAGTCTTTCTAATCCAATTTATTTACTCAAAAAAATTAATTATAAATATAAGTAAATTTTAAAAAATTATCATTACTATTACATTATAAATATTTTATTATGAGAAAGTATGTGACAATATTCATTATTACTGATTATGTTTTTTTTTAAGTAATTATATTTATAATTATAAGTTTCCTAATTTCTAAATAGAAATCAGCCCATAAAGATATAGAGATTAAAGAACATAACTCATTGGATCAGGACTAAAAAATGATCAATTTGGCTTGCTTTAATCAAACTTTGAACGTTGAACTTCAAGCTTCTAATTTTGTGTAATAAATTCCATTAAATTATTATTATTATTATTATTATTATTATTATTATTATTATTATTAACTTATTAGGCATTATTTAAAGATGGACTTAGATCTTGGCATGATTTTTCTAAATAGTCAAACAAGGCAAATCAACTAGAACTACTATAACAACTCAGTTTGTTGTTCAAACTCAACCAACTAATTGAGTTTCGTACCTCAATTTACTAGGAGTAGGTTTGGTGTGATGGGAAAAAATCAATTTCCATTATTTGACTTATCAATTTTTATCTCGTCAATCACTAATTTATACTTATTTTTCTTCATTTATCTTTTCACTTCTCTTCTCCTCGTTTATCTTCCCGTGATAACCAAACATGTCATAACAGAATTTCATCCCTTATTTTTCATTTTTGTCAACAGATTAAGAATTTAAAATAATAGAAAGTAATGAAGGGACAATATAATTTACTTCCTATATATTAAATAAGATCTCACTCAAAAAAAAACATTCAATTATCAAGAAAAAATAATAATTTACTGATAGTCACAAAATTGATAAACTTGAAAAAACAAGCAAAATTGATAGATTTTGATTGAATGAAATTGATAATCTTCCATCAAACAAACTTAAGATTGATAAACTTGAATTAATTTAAATATTTTATATAATACTATACATAAAACATTTAATTAAAAAAATGCTATAACTAAAGTAGAGATTCTAAACTATTCCATGTCCAACAAATTTCCTATATTAAATAGAATTATATAAGAATAAATAACATTTTCCTCCCTAGAATTTACCTTAATTCATAAACTATCAAAGTTAAATTTTAGTGAGTCTAATTTTAATCCAATTTTGAGATTTGTATATTCGAGTCCAAACTTACATAAAATTTAAAACTTAGTCCTAAATTTTATTATTATTATTATTATTACTACTTTTCTTTAAAAACATTATCGTATTCTTCTATAATTTTAAAAATATTTTTGTATTTTATATTTTATATTAAAATTATCAAACCAATTTCAATTAATATTGATTTCATTATTACAGATACAAACTTAAAGTATTTTATACAAAAATAATAATAAAGACAAAAATTAAACTTTTAAAAATTTTGTACCGTCCCTGGATTAAGCTTCTAAAAGTTTAGTTACCAAAATCCAACAAATGTCAAAATTAAAAAAAAAAAAAAAAAAAAAAAAAAAAAAAAAAAAAAAAAAAAAAAAAACCCCCCCCCCCCCCCCACCCCCCCCCC
>JBBMEG010000020.1:8572946-8613870 GCA_037832605.1 Cyclanthera cordifolia | reverse complement strand
ATGAAGCCAAAAGTCAATTGTACATCAATTGAGAGGCTTAAATGCTAGACAAAAGGGTAGATTGGCTTTAAATACACTTAAAAAACTCATCTAAAAAGTCCTAAGCAATTATGAGCTTGTTTGACAATGTTTGAATATAAAAAGTCCTAAAATATGAAATATTTAATTGTATTTGCGTTAAAATTCTGCATGATAATTTCAATGTCTCTAGAATCTTCTCTTCCTTGCTTCTTATAATTGCTCTTTCATGAAAATACTAGTTGGTGGTGAGATTCATATCACACGTCCTAACATGTAACAACCCGACTTTTCCCTTCCTGTTTTACAAGGTTAGTTTTCTAATTTTTGGGCTTATCGGGAACCCCAGAAGTCGTTTAAAATTTTATTTTGGGTTAAAAGTGGTTATTTAAGCTATTTCTCGAGATGTGTGAAGTCGAACTTTGAAAAATAGGGGTAAAATTGTCATTTTTAACCCTAGGGACATTTTGGTAATTTTTAGGGTATTTTTGTCTTTATATATAAAGCCAAAAGAGACACCATCATTAGGTTATCATTGTTTGACAGCCGCCACTGAAAAATTCTCTCAAATTCTGTGCCCTCAGCTCAGCCCGACCAACCTGTCAGCCAATTATTGCCGACAACCAACAAAACCTCTGTTTTCTGTGCGCCGCCAAAAAAAGCTGCTGTGTCAGCACCGCCATCAGGATCTGTCGCCTGGGGAAGGTGTGTCGTCAACCTCACCAAATCGCAAGTAGAGAGATACTGTAACCACCAATCAACGACCGCGACCATTCCTGCCATTGTCAGCGCCGCCTGTCGCCCTGTCTCCCACGTGTGCCGACAGCCGCCGCCGCCGCCAGAGATCTTCAGCTTCGTACTGGCCAGCATTTTCGAGCCTGATTTCTTGTTGCCCGAGACTATTTCGTTGTTGCCCGAACCTGAGGCAGCGAATCCGATAGTGCCACGTACGCCTGAAGATGCAGTAGCTGTTCCCTGCGCATGAGCTTCACGCGCTGCCGCTGCCAGTTACTGTTCCGGTCACGCGCCGCCGCCGACTCGCCGAAAAATTCCCGGGTAGTGTATTTTGAGTATTTTTGGTGTTCCAACTTCATTTTTTATGGTCTCAAGGCCAGATTCTTACTGTTTTGCACTGTTTGCACTATTTTAAATAGTTAAGCTTGGAAAACGGTCCCGAGATGCGTAATTCGAGTACGATAAAGGAACCAGTGTTCTCGATCAAGGTAAGGGAATTCTTGGCTTTTTGCGAGCCTTATAACTAAGGAGCTGCATGTGTAGTTTAATTTTAATTAAGTTTAGAAAATGTCTTGTGCCTTGTTTGCCAGTTATTCATGAATTGTGTTTATTTCTGTTATTTGTAAGTTCATGGCTCTCATGTTTAAGTATTGATATGCTCACGAGCGGGTGACCCATTAGAAGACCCGGGAGTGGCATTCCCTTTCAGGGTATCCCCAGATGAGTGCAATATCACCTTATGAGGCCCGGGAGTGGCATGTCCTTCGGATAGCCCCAGAGTCATCTTCATTATCCAGCAAGCGTCTGATCTATTTTTAGTCCTACGAGACTCATGTGTCTCTGTTCTATATTTTCTCTTGGTTCCATGTTATGCTTCATATGTTTTAATACGTTGTTTCCGGTTGGAAACTTTTACTGAGTTTTACAACTCACCCTGTTATTTTCTGTGGATTTCACAGGTACGCATGGACTCTACTAGGATGGCTGATCGGTGGAGCTGGAAAGACCATGTGCCTGAGACGTGTGATGTCGGGTTTATGACATTTCTTTTGTATGAGTCGTTTAAACTGCATCTTTAGAACTGATTTCCGCTGCACGATGTTTTGTCTTTTTTTTTGGATTTATCTTAAATCGGGTACCCGTTTTACATGTTTTTGGACGACTTTTATTGTTATTAAATGAAGTATTATTGACTGGATCCCTGCACTTTAAGGGTTATTTTAAAATTTTCATGTCTGAGTAGTATAGGGTCGACTCGGGTTGGGTCGGGTCCTTACATAACAAATCTTTTAACTACAAGAACAATCCATCTCGTAAAGGTTGTCATACTTATATGCACACTAGCTCACCTCCTAGTAGTTCAACAATCAATCATAACCTTGAGAACTAAGATCGCCTCCTCACTCTCCCAACTATTATTGAGAAATGTGAAACTCGCATACAACATAACTACTCAAGAGTCTTACACTCTATTTCCACTGAATAGAGGTCCATAGCATGATCATCCATCAATTCACACAACTTATCACACTTCATCATTCAATAAGACAAATCACATATTCGTACTCACCACGCAATATTGACTTATAATATTTCATTTAAACATGTTTTAACTAACACCTCAAACAATCGTGTATCACTTAGGTATATTATATTATCTTCAACTCACACATATGACTACACTTTTATCGAGTGAAGCACAACTAATAGATCACCCTGCACTATCTAATGAGTGCAACACATTTTGCAACTAACAATGTCCTCTCAAAAGTGTGAAACACGTCCACTACTACAAAAAAGAGAATAGGTGACGGTCTATCCAAATGTTTTAAGAAAATACGGATATAAGATGACGAGCATTTTGGGACGGGCAAAATGGTTGCGGTCAGAAATGGTGAAGGTTACTTTTTGGTGTCGCGCGTTACGCGCGACACTTAAGGTATTTGGTGACGGTTGTTGCCTGACGCGCGACATCAAAGGTCTTTGGTGACGGGCGCCCGACACTAATTATTCCGTCACTAATTATCCCGTCACCAAATCTCCGTTTATTTTTTTTTTGTTTCCCTCCTAAACCCAAGACCACATATTTTTTTCATTTTTCTGCTCTCCCTTCTACCTTATCCGATATCTCATTTCTCAAACTCTCAAACCCTCATCTTCTTCATCTTAAATCTCTAAACCCTCATCATTTCTCATATTCTTTCTCATTTTCATCTCAAATCTTCATTTTCTTTCTCCTCTCATGTCAAAAACCCACCAATCCTTAGCAATATAAGGTCTCAAATCAAGTTTATATTTTTTATGGTATACTGCACTTGTTTTTCTTTTCTTTTTTAATCGTATTAGTTAAATGCGTTCATGTTTTTTTTTTTTACTTTTTTCTTTTGTCATATAAGTGTAACTAAACTTCTTCAAATTTAAGAAAGTGGTTGCAGGTTTTATAGTAATCAAAGCAAGTGTTCCAAAGTTGAACTTGAATAATGTTTTTTAGCAAAAAAATAATATTGCCAAAGCCATAGAAGATGAACTTGAAAATGTCATTTTTAGTGTTATGCACCAAATTCCAACTTTCTCTTAATTTTTGAATAATTTCTTTCAGATATTAGACCAGAGGAGCATGTGAAGAAAGTAATGAATGAAATTAATGCAAGTAATAATCCAATCCCGCTAATATTCAAACTTTGACTTTTCTTTTCTTTTTTTTTTTGCCTTAAGCTTTGTTCAAATTTTGTTAGTATCCATACCATTTGAATTGAAAATTTAGATGTCAAAGTTCTTGCAATGTGAACCTTTTGTTTTGTTTACTCTTTCAATTTTTATTGATTTCTTCGATAACTTATTTGTGCTACTAGAATTAGGGTGTGACAAGAAACAAAAGTAGAAGCAAAGAAAATTTTGCAGATAAAGAGAGGTGAGAATGAAGCTGAAGCCAAAGGTTTGGAAAATGAGGTATGTGTAAAGGAAAATGGGAGAGTGGAAAAAATGAAAAAGAAGATGTGGGTTTGAGAGAGGGGAAAAAAACGTAGATTTGGTGACGGTTTCTGCACTTCACCATTTTTGCCCGTCATCAAATGTCTTTAATATCACCAGTATTGATGACGGTCATGTGCTCGACACCTTTTTTGATGATAACAAATTTAAATGGTTGTACTAACCTTTTTAGTCTTTCAAAGAGTCTATCTTGTAGATATCAAAAAGAGAATTCCAGCGCATCTTGAATCATTCGAATCAAAGTTCAAATGAGGTAGATATGAGCAAAAAATAAATTTGGCGAAAAATGCCAAATAAAAGAAAAATGGGATTTTTCAATTATTTTCCACTATTATTAATCAAAAATATTTTCCATCCCCCCTGTATTGAACCTCAACCATTCATTAGTCTTAAATCCAATGGCCATATTTTATTCATCTCAATTAAATCTCATACATTCACTCATTTTACCTTAAATCTAATAGTGATGTTTTAATCTTCTCTCCATTTAAATATTCAACATCAATCTCTCAATAATTTTTCTCCAACAAGCCTCCATATTATCTAGCTATCAAAAAGTGTTAACTACATCTCACATATTCTTCAATTGGCACAGTGCATTTTTTTGTGAGAACGATTTAACTTTGTGTATCAACTTGTGTATTTTCCTACAAGAGGTAACCTTTGAGTGAAATTTATTTTGTGTTTTCTTTGGGATTTGTAATAAGGTGTGGGATACACCTAGGAGGTGTGAAAATTGAATTGGTTTAATCCTGAACCATTGAAAATGATTTGAGTTTCTCTCTAGCCTAGGAAAAAGAGGGTCATGTAGATTTGGTTCTCACCCGATAAGAGGATCACCAATAGAATCACCAAAGAGTCCTGGAGGGTGGAGTAGAGATTTTTCGAACCATATTAAAACATTCGGTATCTTCTTTCCCTTATCTTTTACTTTTTGCAATTTCAATTTCACATATAATTTTTGTTAGTTTAGAACTTGCTATAGTTGATTGATTATTAAGTTTAACAAAGTAGATTATTTATTTTTTAAGAAAAAAGTGGACAACCCTATTCACCTCATCTAGTGTTGTCTTTCGATCCTACAATCGATATCATAGTGGGTAGCTCAATTTTTTTGTTCGCAAACGTATTTGAAACTTTTTGTTGATTTTTTTAAAATTTTATTGAATATGTTTTTTTTTTAACATTTTTCTTAGTTATATTACTAAATCTAGAATTTTTCTATTTTGGTACAAAATTCGAAAATTTGCATTTTAAACGCGATTCTTACCAAAAAAAAACTTTAAAATTGTTTTAAAATTCTGATTTTTTTTTTTTTTTTTACTATTTTCAATACTTATCTTTGTTAAAAACAAATTAGTGAAAAATATTTTTGTTAAAACTAAAGTATTGACACACATATATATATACACACACATATATATACTCTCACACACACACACACACACACACACACACATATATATATATATATATATATATATATAATTTTAATATATATTTTAAGAGCTTAATTGTTTCGACGTTATAGGATACATTGTAGTACATGGGTTTGTTCATGGTCAATCAACCACTAGATCGCCTTTCTTTGATAGAAATAATTATGCTTGGTTGAAAACTAAGATGAGAATTTATTTGCTTTCCATTGATTATAATTTATGGAAAATTGTTTCCAAATGTTCAATAATTCCAATGAAGATAGTTGCTAATAAAGATGAGTCTAATGATGAAACTCAATTAATGAGAAAGATAAAAAGAAAGTATCAATAAATTTTAGAGTCGTGAATTCCTTATTTTGTGCTTTGACCTGATGAGTTCAATTGAGTTTACATGTAATTATGCTAAAGAAATATGGGATATGCTTGAAGTAACTCGTAAAAAAACAAACCAAGTAAAAGAATCGAAAATCAGCATGTTTGTTCCTAATTATGAATTGTTCAAAATGGATGTCAATGAAACAATATCTGAAATGTTTACTAGATTTACAAATATTGTGAATTCTTTGAAAGGATTAGGAAAAATATACACCACATCCGAGAACGTGAGGAAGATCCTTCGATCATTACTTAAAATTTGGGAAACCAAATTAATGACAATACAAGAAGCTAAGGATCTCTCAAAATTTCAATTAGAAAAGCTTATTGGTCTCTCATGACACATGAAATAATTATGAAAGGCAATGTGGAAGATGATGTCAAAAAGAAAAAGCGTCTAGCATTAAAGTCTGCGTACACAAATCTAAGACGATTCTGACAATGAAGATGAACTAAAAATGATGAAGAGTTTGCCTATTTGACTAAAAGATTCAAGAAGCATTTCATGAAAAGAAAAAGTTTCAAGAAGAATAACAAACAAGATGACAAAGGATAGAAGAGCAATAGAGATTCCATCATTTGCTTTGAGTGCAAAAAATCTTGACATGTGAGTGGGACTACCCTCAAGAAGGTCATATGTGAAGAAAAACAAAAAGGTCATGAAAGCAACGTGGTATGAAAGTGATGAAAGTGAGTATGAAAGTGAAGTTGAAGTAGCTAACTTATGTTATATGGCTTTTGGAGATGGAGATGACGATGATGAGGTAATCCTTGAAAATCTTAACTTTCATAAACTTGTTGCTGCTTATAATGATTTTATAAATGATTTTGAAATATTAGGATACAAATACATGTCTCTTGGGAAGAAAAAAAATCTAGGATAGCTCATGAGAACAATGATATATCAATTGAGCTAGATAATTTAAAACAAGAAAATGAGACATTTATGAAAGATTTTAATTTATTCGAGTCAAACTTTCATGCTTTAAAAGAGGAGTATAACATATCAAAAAATAAAAATGATTATTTATCTTCCACCCTTGTTAAATTTACTAATGATAAAAAGAATTTAGATATCATGATGAAAAGGCAACAAGGAATTTTTTGACAAAAGTGGTTTAGGGTACAAAACTCACCAAATCAAAAGAAATTCACTAATTATTTTGTTAAAAAAAGTTCTATGTCAACTATTGTATGTCATCCATATGGGGAACACGGTCATAAGAGAAATTAAATGTCATAAGAGAATGTAAAAGAGATGGATTCCTAAATATTTTGTTGACTAACCCCCAAGGACCCAAAATTTGAGTACCAAAGGTGTCATCTTAAGAATAAATTTTTTTCAGGTATGTTTAAAATCTATAAAGAATAGGTGGTACTTGGACAGTGAATGTTCAAAATTGATGATTGGAGACCACACAAAATTTACATACCTAGAAAAGAAAGTGGAGGATATGTTACCCTTCGGTGACAACAAAAAAGGTAAAAATCATTGGCAAAAGGAACATAGGTAATGATTCAAATTTTTTGTTTGAAAATGTTTTATTGGTTGATGGCTTAAAACATGATCTAGTAAGTACTAATCAATTATGTGATAAAAGGTATAAGGTAATATTTAGTGATAAAAATTGCTTAATTGAAAATTCATCTGATGGAAAAATTTTATTCGTTGGAAATAGAGATAGAAACGTTTATACTATTGATCTTAGTGATTGTTCTATGGTTGATAATAAATGTTTATCTGCTTTGCATGATGATTCTTGGCTATGACATAGAAGATTAGGACATGCAAGTATGCATTTAATTTCAAATATTTCCGAGAAATCCCTAGTTAGAGGTTTTCCAAAATTAAACTTTGAAAAAGATAAAGTTTGTGATGTCTGTCAAATGGGTAAACAAACTAAGTCATCTTTTAAACCAAAGAAAATTATTTCTACTTCTAGACCATTACAATTACTACACATAGATCTCTTTGGACCTACTAGAGTTGCAAGTCTAAATGGAAAACATTATGCTTTTGTGATAGTTGATGATTTTTAAAGATTTACTTATGTTTTTTTTTATCTCATACAGATGAAACATTAAAATCTTTTATCAATTTTTCAAAAAGAATTCAAAATGAAAAATGTTTTATGATTTCAAAAATTAGAAGTGAACATGGAGGAGAATGTTATTTTTGGTTGAAGTTGTTATTAGTGCATCTTATGCATTAATGAATAGAGTTTTAATAAGACATATTTTGAATAAAACTCCATATGCGTTTTTTAATGAAAAGATCCCATATTTCAAAGTCTTTGGTTGCAAATGTTTCATTTTGAAAGATAAAGGGAAGCTTGGAAAGTTTGATTCAAAAACTGATATTGGCATATTTTTAGGATATTCTACATGTAGTAAAGCTTTGCTTGTAGTTGAAGAGTTAATGAATGTTGTATTTGATGAAACACATGTTGCATTTAATAAAGTTTATGTGAGTGATGAATCAGAAAATTTATCAGAATATCTAACCATAAATGACAGACTCAGAAGTAGTAGGACCAGAAGTAACCATTCCTCATGATTGGATATTTTCTACTCACTATCCTAAGGAGTTAATTATACGTGATGTATCTGAAGAAGTTATAACTCCATCTTCTTTAAATACATTAAATAACGTTGCATCTGTATCTCAAATTGAACCCAAGTCTTTCAAATATGTTGAGTCTGATGAATTTTTGTTAGTCACCATGCAAGAGGAATTAAATAAATTTGAAAGAAATTATGTATGGGAGATAGTTTCATGTCCTAGTGTTCATCCTGTCATAGGTACTAAGTGGGTATTTAGAAATAAAATGGATGAATCTTGTAATATTGTTAGAAATAAAGCTAGGTTAGTTGATCAATGTTATAGTCAGGAAGAAGGAATAGATTATGAGGAGACTTTTGCTCCTGTTGCTAGGCTTTGAGTCGATTCGTATGTTGCTTCTTTTGCATCTCATAAGAATTTTATTTTATTTCAAATGGATGTAAAAGGTGCATTTTTAAATGGTTTATAATGGAGGAAGTTTATGTTGAACAACTTTCTAGCTTTGAAATTTTTGACAATCCAAATTATGTGTTTAAGTTAAATAAAGCTCTTTATGGTAATTTGAAACAAGCTCCACAAGCTTGGTATGATCGTTTGAGTAAATTTTTGCTTGATAATGATTTTAAAACGAGACTTAGTGATAATACACTTTTTATTCAAATTAAAGAAAATGATATTTTATTTGTACAAATTTATGTTGATGATATTATATTTGGTGCCACTAGCCCTTGTCTTTGTGAAGAATTCTCTAAGTGTATGCACAACAAGTTTGAAAATGAGCATGATGGGACATCTACAATTCTTTCTTGGACTTCAAATCAAATAACTTGAAGATGAAATTTTCATAAATCAAGAGAAGTACACAAGAGATCTACTCAAAAGATTTAAGCCAAACAATGCAAAAATAGCAAGGACTCTAATGAGTACCACTACAAAGTTTGATAAAGATGATAAAGGTAAAGATGTGGATATTAAAGCTTATAGAGGTATGATCAGATCCTTGATTTACTTAACTATGAGTAGGCCTGATATAATGTCCAGTGTATGCATGTGTGCTAGATTTCAATCATGTCCTAAAGAATCACATTTGCATGCAATGAAACAAATTTTTAAATATTTACTTCGTACATATAAATTAGGCTTATGGTATCCTAAGAATGCATCTCTAGATTTGATTTCATATTTTGAACTCGATTTTGCTGGTAGTTTAACTGTTAGAAGAAAAAAAACTAGTAGAACTTGTCATTTCTTAGGTAGTTTAAGTAAAATTTTGTTGCATTATCTACTATTAATGCTCAATACATTGATGTTGCTAGTTGTTCTTTTCAAGTGTTATGGATGAAACAAGCTTTGCATGATTTTGGTCTATTTAGAACAAATTCATATATTCTATGAAAACACTAGTTCAATTAATTTAACCAAAAATCCTTTTCAACACTCTAGGACAAAACATATAGATATTCGATATCATTTTCTTAGAGTACATGTGCAAAATAGAAATATTGTCATTAATTACATTCCTATATAGAAACAAGTAGTAGATATTTTTACAAAAGCTTTAAATAAAGAAGCCTTCGGTAAAAATAGTCTTGCACTTGGTATCATTCACATTTAATGATAATTTTATTCCCTTTTAAATGATTATTAGTGGTTTGTCATCATAAAAAAGGGTGACGGTTAGCTTTAAGGCTTCAAATCAATCCAAATATTTTGATGAACTTAAATTGTTGTATTGACTTTTTTTTTAGTGTTTCAAAGATTTTATCTTGTAGATATCGAAAAGAGAATTGCATCACATCTTGAATCATTTAAATCATAGGTCAAAAGAGGGAGATATGAGCAAAACAAGATTGGCAAAAAATGCCTAGTTAAAGAAAAATGGGATTTTCCAATTATTTTCCACTATTATTAATTCAAAATCATTTCCATCTCCCCTATATTGAATCTCAACCATTCAAACCTTTTATCTCAAATCCAATGGCCATATTTTATCCATCTCCATTAAATCTCATCCATTCACTCATTTTACCCTAAATCTAATGGTTATGTTTTAATCTTCTCTCCATTTAAATATTCTACATCAATCTCTCAATAGTTTCTCTCCAACAAGCCTCCATATTATCTAGCTATCAAAAAGTGTAGGTAATTACATCCTCACATACTCTTCAACCGGCATAGTGCATTTTTTGTGAGAACGCTTTTACTTTGTGTATCAACTTGTGTATTTTCCTACCAGAGGTAACCTATGAGTGAAATTTATTTTTGTGTGTTCTTTGGGATTTGTAATAAGGTATGAGATACACCTTGGAGTTGTAAAAATTGAATTGGTTTAATCCTGAACCATTGAAAAGAATTTGAGTTTCTCTTTAGCCTAAGAAAAAGAGGGTCGTGTATGTTTGATTCTCATCCTATAAGAGGATCAGCAATAGAATCTCAAGAAGGAGTCTTGGGAGTGGAGTAGGAATTTTTCGAATCACTTTAATACTGTCGCTGGTAGTAGGCAAAAGGGATAGAGGCTACCTCTGTCGCATTTGCCTTCTTGGCCGACAGAGAGAAGTTATGTCGCTCGTGAAGAGCAAATTCGACGAAGGCAAAAGTCTTCGTCGCATTTGGCTTAGCCGACGGGGCAAATATTGCTATGCAACTGGCGACGAAAAGATCTTTGTCGCCGAAGCCAAAAGCGACGGAAATTGCCCCCTTTGACGACAGAATGCTCCGACGCTGAAGGGGTCATTCCTTGTAGTGTGTAGTGCCCTCTATGTAGGGTTTGTTGTCCCCGTTCTTAACTTATACTCAAAAAAAGAAAAGAAACCATGTTAAAGAAATGTACCCATAATTTGTGTATATTTTATTAACTTATATTATATAAATTGAATTTGAATAAGAACTAAATATACATGGATATCGAAAGAGTTGGTGGCGCATTGAATTTAAATTTTGAAGTAGATTAGTATAATAAACCTGCATTTACACTTCAAAGTTGCTTGGAGACCCTTGCTTTCAATTGAGGGCTATGATTGGCCAATTTATCAAAAAAAAAAACTCCTATGTTCCAATGAATGTTTTTCTTAAGAGAAAAATTTACTATACACATAAATTTTTTTCTTAAAATTACAATAAATGAGGTTGGACAATTTGAATTCATGAACTCATGGCTGGTGAAGGTTCACTAAAGTTTTTTGGTGTAAATTTTGAGAAGTTACTTTTGATGTATGTAACAAGTTGGGCACCACAAATAATTTTTATTTTGAATATTTTTATTTATAAAGATAAAATAAATTTATGTAATACGAAAGATTGTCACTTGTGTTCTTGTGTACACATGCATGCGTAAAAATGTTTTTTTTTTTTTTTAATGAGATTAAAGTGTATATAAGACAAGAGATGATTGATCACTTTTAAGTTTTTTAGATCACTTTTGGTTAGGAATGCTTTTAACCTACTCCTCCTTATTCTTTTCCTTTTGTATTCTTTTCAAAACCAAAACAACACCATTTTTTTTTTCTTTAAAACAAAGTCTCTCTCTCCCTCTCTCTCCCTCTCTCTCTCTCTCTCTCTAAAGAATGTCAGTTTACCTAAAACCCTGAAAAGTAAAATGTTGTCTGGTAAGCAAAAACTCCCCTTTTCCTTTTTCATTTATTTTTAAAAGTATGTGGACCCACAAAAAGGTTCTTACTCACTCCTATTATTTTCCAAAAAAAAAAAAAAAAAATCTTAAACATTCAAAAATCTAATTTTAACCATTTAACTTTGAATTTTGTTTAATTACCGTAAATACACTTTCAAAATGTACTTAATTTTATATTTTATTTAAATAATAAATATAGTTATTTAAGATAGATTTTCGTTATAAAACTAGTAAAGAACTGTTTGAATGGAGCTCTGCCTTTCTAGATGATGTTTTGAGCTACATATTTTTTGCAAACTGCGTAGTTTTTAAAATTGAAAAAGAATTGGTGTCTAGGCAACACCTAAGGATTTAACATGGTAGAGATGCAATCTAATATTGAAAACAATATATAAGAGATGAATTAATGAAAAACACTTGATAGAAGAGAATATAAAGAGAAAATAAGAAAACTCTTATTGATCCGATTCATGTATCTTTATAATACTTCACACTTCTATTTATTTATATTGTTAACAAAGTGTGATATAGTAATTACATTGGTCATAAATAGATTCACGATTACTATTTTAAAGAGAAGTGGGTAATGTTGACTTCTATATTTAGAACTCAACCGTTAATGATATTCATAACCATTTTATAAATATTGTATTAATTATTTTTTTTTTTTTGAATAAAAACCACACCCTTCCCTTACCTCTTAACTAAACACAAATTTACTATTACTTCTTTTTTTCTTCTTATTCTACCAAATACTAATTTGCAGTTGCTTCATTTTCTTTTCCTTCTACCAAACATCATTTACTATCCATTCTCTTTTATTTTCTTCTTATGAAACATTAATTTGCTCTCACTTTCATTTTCTTTATTTCCTTACTCTCTGTAACCAAACATACCTGTAAAATTAAACTTTAATAACAAAAAAATATAAAAATAATAATAAAACAATTATAGTGGTCCAAAGACCCTAATAAGATCTACACCATTAAAATTAATTTATTTTGATTTGACCCACCTCTTTGTTTATCAAAAGGGTAGATAGTTTTCCAATTCTTTTTATAATAAAATTTTAGACATTAAATTAAGATAGGAAACATGCAAATGCCAAACTAGAAAAACCCTTTTAGTTTCTCTCCTCTCCTATTTTTCTTTTAAATTATTTTAATTTTGTTGGGTCACCTTTTTGCAGATTTGCAGACTTTTAATGGAACCATGCTTACCTGTTCCCTCTCCCACCACTATGATTCAATTAATAATTCCCACAACTTTATTCCCATTTAATAATTCAACCAACTTAATAATTTCTCTCACCCTTTTTTTTTTTTTTTTTCCTCTTCAACACTTATTTAATTGCATTAAATTATGTCACCACTTTTCCCAATTAAGACCTTATCATTTCATAAATGCCCTTCACTATCTTCCAAATAAATAGAATAACAATCAACTATTTTATTTTATTTTTCAAAGAATTGAAGCATAGTGCTTATTTCAATTATTATCATCACTATTTGAAAATATTATAATAACATGACAAAATAAAATGATTTGATCTATAAAATAATATCTAAGTACGTTACTTCCGAAAGAAGACATACAGCATGAACCATGTTTTTTTTTTTTTTTTTTTTTGGTTTATCTATCCAACAAACATATCACATTATCATATAATTGTGATGGTAATGTTTACATATAAATTAATTTTGATTGAAAGGATTAGTCACATAATGATTTAGTTGATTGTTTGAATTCATCTTCCAATCACGAGTTCGATCCTTCCCTTTATATAAGATTTGTGGTCATCTCCCTAATTTAAAAAAAGAAAAAGATATAAATTAATTTCATAATTCAAAAAAATTTGAATTACTATTTATCTCCAACATAATTTAATTAATTAAGATATATATCATTAACCATAATGTTCATTAATCTTATGTCGAAGTTAGGGAGGATGCACACTTAAATGAGTAAATAATGTTTTGTTGTCTAAGCATTGATGTATTAAAAGGCAAGGTAGCAAGATGTAGTTTTAGCCCATTTCAAATTGGGCTTAACATTTACAGCCCATTTCAAATTGGGCTTAACATTTACAGCCCATTTCTCAAACTTTGATGCTATTGTTGGACCCGGTCCTTGTGAGCTTTGCCCGCAAAGGTTGAAGGCTTACAGAATGTCTACGTAAAATAGAAATAACTAGAGAAATAGCTACTTTTAACAAACTTAATAAATAAATAGCTACACATCTAAAGAGTTTAAATAAATGTCTATTTTAAATATTAGGAAAATAATTAAATTAAAAATAGAATACAATTGACCTTTTTACCCTTTCTATTATTTACTTTTTTTTTTACATTATTATTTTAATTTTTGATCACTATAATTGATTCCCACGAAGATTTTATACTGAATTTTCTTATTTTAAATATAAGATCGGAAGTCTCCTCACAAATTGTTCGTTTTTTGGTCATTATTTCAAATTAATTAATATTTTGATAATAACAAACTCGAATTTTGTTTACTAATACTTTTGGAGTTTTTAAGTGTTTATTACATAGAGATTGAAGAGGCAATTTCATCGCATTTTGAATCGTTCAAATCGAAGTTAAAATAAAGAAGATATGGACATTTGAAGTTTGAAAGGAAAATTCACAAAGGAAAAAACTACTTTTTGCTTGTCTTATCGTTTTTTTTACACCAAATCACTTTCCATCTTATCTCTACTTAATATCATCCATCCGTTACATTTGCCCAAAATCTAAGGGCCACAATTCATCATATTATCATCAAATCTCACTCGTCGATCATTTTGCCCTAAATCTAACGATCTTCTCTTATCTTCTCTTCCATAAATCACTTGTCTCAACTTTTAAACTTTTAGACAGCAACTTATCTATTCTAACAGTCTCAAAAAGTTTGTTTTACATCATATATTCTTGAATCGACGTATTACAGATTTGTGAAGTAGTCGTCAATGTTAAACTTGTGTATCTTGCCTACGAGAAGTATTCTGTAAAGTTTGTTTTTAATATTTGCTTTGGTATTTGTATTAAAGTGTGTGATGCACCTTAGGTTGTGATCAATCAGTAAAAAGATTTGAGTTTCTCTTTCACCTAAGAAGTATTCTTTATTAATTGTTTTTAGTTAACAAAGTTTAGATCAAAAATATAATATATTTTTGAAGAACTAAATAGTTAGTCAACTCTATTCATCCCTTATATTTTCTAATCGTTGGGAAGAATCAAATACGGTTATGAAGCTTTATTCGATGTTGATTTTTCTCTGTCTCTACCACTTCCCCCGATGAGTTGCATCGGATATCGTCCATGCTATACGTGTCCGAGATGGAATAAAGATTTTTAAACTATTAAGTTGTAGAACACCGACATCAAATCTCTAAATCAACGAGATTCTATTATTCTTAATTTTTTTTTTATTTTTTAATATAGAAAAACTAACTAACCACAATATCTTGCCTTCGTTTTCGCATGTATTGATAGAAATAATGAAGCAATTATGTTTTGAATTCTAAGCATCAACTTCGTTTTAAGAAATTATGAATTATATCTAACAATCTAAGTTGGTGTATTTGATGATCATATTATTTTTTGTTGACTTGGAACGTAACTTCAAGCTTATTGAGCTGGCTTTTTTAAGGAATTTTGATAACATGTCACTTACTTGATTGTTGTTCAATATTTGATAGGATAGAACACAATTCCTTCAATTTCAAAAAAAAAAAATAATAATAATAATAATAATAAAATAATAACATAATAGCATAATTTTGTTATATGCATAATGGCATATTCATGTGTGTAAGCAAGATAATATTTATGTATAGAAGTACAACAATTTGAGTTGCGAATGTAGGCAGTGATTGGTTTATTCACGGTGTAAAAGTATATAATCGTACGTATTATGCAATTAATAATATAATCGTAGGACTTTTGTTTATAATTCTAAGTAGAGTTTTCTTTTTCGTTTTTTTTAGGACAATTTGAATCCCTATCAAACTATGTGCAATAGTTTATTTGATGATTATAGATTTTTGTTAACTTGAAATACAACTTCAATATTATTGATATAGCTTATTATAGGTGTGTAAGCACTACAATGTTAATGACGAGACAAACCAACAAATATGAACTATGTATGTATATCGTGATTGGTTTATTCAGGTTGTAAAGGTATATAAATGTACATAGTCACTTATTATTATTGGAGTAGCCTGCAAATGGTTATTATAAACAACCTCAACTGCCCTAAGTATGTGAGTGAGTGAAATTTCTGAAAACATACGAATCCCATGACCCATGGACATATCGAGTAGTGAATTTCCTTGTTTGACTATGATGTCTTAAACTGGAAACTTTTGCTCAATGTTAAGCCTTCTTCAACTTGTCATTGATTGAAAATGTAGAGCCACCTTTAAGCACCATTGGATACACAAGAAACCGACTAATTATTATAGCTTTAAAACTACTATCACTAAGAATCTGTTTGGTGGGCCAACGAAGAAAGGGAAGGAAAATTTTCTAATTCCCAGCGTTTGGCCTACCATTTCATTTAAAATGTCCCAATATGGTGTGTGGGCCACGCGCTGGGATAACTTTGTTAGTAGGGATGTCCATTCAAAAAGAAGTTTTTTACATTAGACCGGACCAAAAGTATTGTGAATGGTCTAGTACTTTTGTTTTAGACTTGTATCAATTAGTTCAACTAGCATGTTTGTATATTGATGTGATCCTAATCCTGAGGGTTGTGAACTCCTGCTTCATGAAAGCGTTCTTGATGTGCATGGGTGAGACCATCCAAACGCGTTGGGTCAAAAATACCTTCCGTGTTAGGGATTTTCGTAGTGAATGGTTGGAAATGCAATGTCACAAGAAGAAATTCACGTCTTCCTTAATATTTTAGGAAGACGTAAAGTTGTTCCCTTAAGAACTTATTTTGAAGCTTAGATAAATAGTACTCACCTCTCATTAGCCTGAGAGGACACTAGTTTATAGTGGAACTATAAACAGTTTATTCATTAGAGAAATCAGTTGTGCTAAAGGAGAAAGGTATAATCATAGGGGTTCAACAGGTTTCTTATCTAAGTTATGAATTATGAACATGCTCGTGAAAGATCATACGGTAGATGACCAATTATATATCTGTGGATGTAACTTATTCTATAGTGTGAAAGAGTTCAGCATGCACAAGCCTTAAGTGGAATAAACCTGGTGTTAACAAATAGTGATTGGATCTCAGGTCATTGTAGCTTTCGATCTATAAATCCACCGGTTCTTGAGCTAGCTCATATGTTTTGGCACACTATTTTATTAGATAATGAAATTTAAGAGTTCAAACTTATAGATAATGATATATTAAATGAATATTAATGATGAATAATTAATTTATTAGATAAATTACTTATAAATCATTATTAGATAATCATTTGCTAAAATAGAAATTATTAATTTATAGGGTAAATTAACTATATAAATAATTATTAGTTAATTATTTAGTTAGAGAGGATTAATTAATATGTGGAACATATTAATTGGATTAATAATTCTTGGATAATTATTAAAGTGAGAATTAATATATTGGATATATTAATTAAACATTTATTTAATTAAAAAATAATATATTGGATTTATTATGGAATTGACATTTAATGGATAAATATTAATTAAAATTAATAAAAAAGGGTAAATTATAAACTTAGTCCCTATGGTTTGAAGGAAGATAGAGTTTAGTTCTTATGGTTTAAACATCTAGACTTTATTTCATATGGTTTGGAAAAATATAGAGTTTAGTCCCTATAGTTTGGAAAAATATAGAATTTAATCCATATGGTTTGAAGAAATAGAATTTAGTTACTATGGTATGGTTTGATAAAACCTAAAAAATAGTCCATGTTATTCGTAAATCGTAGACGAATTAAGTACGCAGATGTAATGTATAAATTATGTGTTTTTTATCCAACAAATTACTTATCTTACACTCTCATCAATAAACGTACAAAAATAACTAACTCTTACGTGTTTTATTCACTAATAATTACAAACAATAGACTATTTTTTAAATTTTATCAAATCTTTTGGACTAAATTCTAATTTTACAAACTGTAGGGACAAAATTGTAGATTTCTCCAAACCATAGGGACTAAGTCTAAATTTTTAAATCATATGGACTAAACTCGAACTTTCTTCAAACCATAGGGACTAAATTTGTAATTTACCAAAAATAATAATATAAATGAAATATGTTGAAAAATTAAAAAATCCCCTGCTCATGAAAATGGAAGGAATATTGTCCGTCTAAGGGAGAAGATGTCAATTTCGAATTTTTACCCAAATTAGGAAAGAGAAAAGGAAATATTTTATTAAAAATATTATAATGGTATTCCTAATATCTTTTGGTATTAAATATCAAAAGATAGTATTCTTTCCTTGTTTGAATGATTCTCAACTATAAATAGTAGGCTTGAGAGATTTTCATAATCATCACACTCAGTTTTAGAGTAACTCATCTTAAACAAAGAACACCTACTCTAAAAGTTTATCTCTCTTTCTCCTCCATAATCACACTTCTGATGAATTTTTCCTAGCTTCCTCTCTTCTCAAGGCTTCTCACTAAGCACTCAATGTAGTAAAGAAGTCATAGTCTTAAGACAAAAGGAGATCATTCAAGATCATCTAGGGTATAGTTGATTCTACTCATCATAAAGGCCAGTTAGATTAGATTAGATATATCAGTCAATGTAAGTATGATTTTAACAACATATCAACCATCTAGGGTAAAAAGCAGGTAGATAATTAATTGGATTAGATATGTGAAAATGATTCGTAAACACACACTTCACTGCGTTAATTGTATGTTTCTAACCTCTATTCCCAACATATTTAATCTTGGTATGATTGAAGATATGCTTGTTATGGATCATCTAGACAGATTAAATAAAATGTGAGCCTTCTAGATTAAAGCAATGATTAATCATTAACTAATTTAACGGTTGTGAAAAAAAATTATAATAAGAAAGATGGAAAAACGTATTTTAGTAAAAAAAGAAAAGAGAAAATATATCTCGTGTTCTAGATCACTCCTTTTCTATTTGAAGTACTTTTGAGGCCTAAATAGACAATGTGCCCGTATCTAGGTGGTTCGCACTAACCAAAGGAGCATTTAGATTAAAAAGTACATGGAAGAACTACTGCAAAATGTTTTTTAAGTAATTTATGATGGTCGCCTTGTCTTTTGCTTAGGTGATACCTTCTTAAAAAATTAATCATTTTAAGAACTATAAAGCAAAGTATTTAAGGGGAGGCTATTTAGAATGAGTGAATACTTGATAAGATACTTTGATTAGTTCTAAATAGGTTGCAAAAGCTTTTGCAATAAAAAGTTAAAAATCTAGTAGAGCTAAGCTTTAAAAATCTATTCAAGAATATCAAAAAAAAAATAATATATATATATTCAAGGACAAACCTAAAATTGATAAACTAAGCGTCAAAATTAGAACCTTTGTAACATTCGATTTAGCTAAAAAGAACTTAGGCTAAGGTTGTGGGCTAAAGTAGAAGCATTGAGTTGATTAACTAGTGAAATTGAGTAAAAAAGCTTAAAATTTGATGCTTGCATAAAAATGTGTGGCACAACAAAATCGTATATATATATATATATATATATATATATATATATATATATGTGTGTGTGTGTGTGTGTGTGTGTGATGCATGCTGAGGTTTAATAACTGTTTTATCAAAAAATGATCAATTGGAATCAACGGTACAGTTTATTTATTGATGACGAATTTGCCTGGAAAACAACGAAAATTAGGCACACCGGTGTGGTGTGAGCAACAGGGCCTCCGATGCCTAAGTCAGTAGGGTATTTTCAGAGTATTTAGAGAGAGAGCTTAGTAGCGTATTTGAGCTTATTTCTGCTTGGATTCAAATGGAGGATGACTTGATATTTTATAACTGTCGGACTCGTAACTGTTGTAGCTCACTTAATGGTCAGCCGTTTGTAACGTATTTCAAATGGAGGATGACTTGACATTTTATAACAGTCGGACTCTTAACCGCTCTAACTCACTTAATGGTTAGTCTTTTGTAACATCGGTCATTAAGCCGGAAATGAATATTGACATAACCTCTGATCGTTACACTAGAGAGATGTAACAGTCTTGTCTAGGAGATTACTTGGACTCACCAACCTTTGCAGGACCTCACCTATATGGTCGACTCCTTAAGGATGTGAACCTTCTCGATGTAACACCAGAACATTACCATTTAGGGGTGCAACGACCTAGGATGTTACTTGGACTCGTTCGACTCTTAGAAGAGCCCTGAACTCCACGAATTTCTTTCTTTACGGGTGTTCACCTTCGATCGTCCCCTTAAATATCGACTTTAGACTTGGTCAATCCTGACCTCTATTGCTTGCCCCTTTAGACGGGTGTTTACCTTCGGTGTAACTTCTGGTCGTTATCGACAGATCCTGCTGTTATATGGACTCGACTGGCTCTTAGGAGAGCTGTGACCTCCACGACTTTCTACCTGTAGGGGGGTGTTTTCCTTCGACTGTCCTCTTAGAGATCAGCTTAGGACTCGATCAATAATGATTTTCATGGCTTGCCCCTCTTAAGGGTAGCGTTCACCTTCGTCGTAACTTCTGGCCATTAACGATTGATCTAGTTGACTTCGAGGGGGGTCCTAACCTCCACGGTTTTCCCCTTCAAGGGTGTTCACTTTCTTTGTCTGACCACTAGAGGGTCGAGATTGCAAGGGTCGACCCCCGAAGGGCCAGACTGACTTGGCCGACCCCCGGAGGGTCTTGATGCACTTTAGGTGACCCCTAAGAGGTGTAGAGGTAGTTTTCCGACCGCAGGGAGGTTTTGGCCGGCTTTGGCCAACACTCGGGGGGGCCTTGGCCTACTTTGACAAACCCTGGGGGCCTCCAAGGATGCTTTGGCCGACCCTCGGGGGTTCTATCCTACATTGGTTGACCCACGGCGCTTCCCGATATCCTTTGACTGACCTTCGGGGGTCTCATCCTACTTTGGCAAACCTTTGAAGACTTGTGACATCCCTTGGCCAAACCCCAAGACCTCTTGACATTCTTTGGTTGACCTTCGAAGGGTCCCGGTCTACTTTGGGGGACCCTCAAGGACTCCCAACAACATTTAGCCGACCCTCGAGGCCTTCCAACATCCTTTAGCAGACTCTCGAAGGGTCTCGACCTACTTTGGCCAACCCTCGAGGACTTTCGACATCCTTTGGTCGATCGCAATTGAAATTGATAAAATTAACTCCTTCCAAATTATAGGATTTTTATTTTGTCTAAGATATCAGCATGTCCTAAAGTCTTACCCATTTCAAATGTAAAATGAGATTAAAACTTTTGACATGGCTATAAGTTCAAATTCGAAGTTGAGTAGGCATAAATTCTATTAAACTTTGAATCATTTCATGGCGAGTCGAGAAAATCTTGATTTTGACCAAATTTCAAAGTTTGATTGGTTAGCATGAAGAAAATGCATCAAGAAAAAAATGATCGAAATTATGACCTATGTTCATACATGTTCGATTAAATTGACGCTTCATAGAGTTGAAATTAGAATCCAAAAAAGGAAAGCTTACATTTCGGCTTAAAAATATATTTTTCAAGATTCATCCACACATGTTTGTGCATAAATCTCGAAAATGGGGCATTTGGTGACTAAGAAGTTTCGGCCAATCATAAATTGCCACATCATTATCCTAAATTTATTGATGAAAGTAAATTAAATTTTGAGACCATATTTCACAAAATTAAGTTGGGCAAAAAATTGGTTTTATTTTGAAATTTGGTCAAACTTAAATAATCAAGTTCAAGTAATGAACCCAAACATGGAAGCCCAATTTCCAGCTAAGCCGAAGACCATATGGGTGACCCAGGTCCAGGTAGATAAATCCAGTAGGCTAGGCCCAAAGCCCAGACCCAAAGGGGGCCCAAGTCCGTGGTTCGTGGGAGCTATAGAAATAATGGAACTCTTTTTCATTTTTTAGATCCAGAAGTTTGAAATGGAGAGGGAATTCAACAAAGCTGAAGACTTTTCAAGCTTCCGAAGATCAAACACCCTTTTGGACTACACACATTCATTCTTCAAGTGAAGATCACAATTTCATAAACAAGCAATCAACTACGAAGAATGTGTATTACGTTCTTGTAGTCAAGAACATATAATGTGAGAGAGTGTATTAGAGGAAAATATTAGAGATTGTAATTCACATCGCATAGATATTGAATTCAATACAACATATTCTTCATTTACACAATGTCTTGCATTCATATTATTTGTTGAAATCTCGTGTGAATAGTACACTTGGACAAGTCTATGAGATATACAAATGGATTTAGTTTCAAGTGAATAACCTCAGCCTGTCTACACTATATGAACTAAGGTTGGGCCCCTAGTCCTGGTGAGTGTTGGTATGGCGCGCATTGCAATGGTTGTAGACAACTAGATCCTGACTGGTCATGTAGAGACATGTTAATGAGGATGTCTATGCAAAAGAGTTTCGTATAAGACTAGACCAAAAATATTGAATCCATCTTGTAATTCTGTTATAGACGTAGATTAAATATCTCTCACTAGGAAGATCATATGCTAGTATGATCTTAATTCTGAGTGATTTGTGAACTGTAGTTTATGAAAGCATTATTTGTTGTACATGGGTGAGAACAGTGAAACAACGTTGGATCAATCTGCCTCAAACATTGAAGATTGATGTAGTGAGTAGCTAGGAACCCAATGTCATACATGAAGTTCACTCCTCCCTTAGTTTGTTGGAAGTAAAGGAGTTCTTCTCTTAATAACTGGTTCTAGGACTCAAACAAAAGGTACTCGCCTCTCACTCGTCTTAGAGGATACTAGTTTATGGTTTGACTATGAACAACTTGTTCATTATAGAAATTATTGGTTTTTATGAAGAAAGATGTAATTGCAGGGGTAAAATAGATTTTGGACCAAATTGTGAATTACGAATAACTAATAAAGAATAATTTAACAGACGATTGATTATATCTTGGGACATAACTTGTCTTATAGTGCACAAAAGTTCAGTATAAATATTTAGTTGAATAAGTCTGTTGTTAACAAATAATTGAGATTAGATCTCGGTTTTGTAAGCTTTCAACCTGTAGGTTGATCAGTCCCCGAGCTAGCCCATAGTTATTGGTACACTAATTAATGTGGATGATTAGTTTGAATGTTTGAAGTCAATTAATTAAAATGTTCAACATATTAATTAAGTGGACTTTATTTTAGTTTATTAAACTTATTATTTATATTTGTTATATTTGTGAGATAAAATTTATTTCATAATTATTATTTATAGAGAATTAATTAATATTCTAGATTTTAATTGGATAGATATTGATTGAAGATTTTATTAATATATTAAATATATTAATATCTTTAATTATTGGATAGCTAAATAAGGATTAATTAATTATTTAATTAATAAATAAAATAGGGTTACTTATTTACTAAGTAACCTAGAGCTTATAAAAGGAAACTTTGATCTCAATTATAGACTACTTACTTTTGATCTAAAGTTGTCTCCTAAAAGTTCTCTCTACTTAGACATAACTTGACTCAGAATTTTGGAATCTTTGATCTGGGATCGTGCGATGGTGATTCACTGGATTAGTGCGCTTTATCGTTAGATCTCTCTACATACTTTCTCTCCTAAATACAATATTTCATTATTCTGTGTTAATTGTTTTTTCTACAAATTGGTATCAAAGCTAAACGATCCGTTATAATGAACAATTCTACCTAATTATCTGTCCCAATAATTACCAGAATTATTGATTTCCAGAATTATGGGATATTGTGGAAAATGGACAAAAGAAGAAAGACAAGAAGGCATTGTATTTCATTCACCAAGGGATTGAGACATTCGAGCAGATCGAAGAAGCAACGACTCAAGTGAGGCGTGGACAATCTTGTCAACCTCTTATAAAGGTGATGACAAAATCAAAAGGTTGCGTCTTCAAACTCTAAGAAGCCAATATGAGTTGCTGCAGATGGAAACTCTTGATGACAACATCAATAAGATTCTTGCCTTGACAAACCAAATGTAGATCAATGGTGAAACACATTCTGAGCAAAGAAAGGTGGAAAAGATTTTGAGATCTTTAACTCCCAAATTTGAACATGTTGTTGCTGCGATTGAAGATGTCCATGACCAGTCTAAATGACAATAAGGTTATTATATGGTTCTCTATCAGCGTATGAGCAACAGATGAATGACAGTAAAATTGAAAAACTAATTGAACAGGCATTGCTAGCACAAGCCTCAATTGGTAGCTCCTATCACAAGCATAGTAGTTCACGAGGCAGAAGACGTGGACGTGGTGGCACCTATTCCAACAAAGTTCGTGGTGGCGAGAATCGTGGAGTGCTGAGAAAACAGCACTAGTTCTAATTCCTCTTGGCAACAAAGAGAACATAAAGGTATGTATAATAAATCAAATGTTTAATGTTATAATTGTCATAAGCGCGACCATTATGCAAATGAGTGCAAATCAAAAGGTGATAATCAAGTTGCCAATTGTACTCAATAAGATTGTAATATGCATGATCATGCATTATTAATGGTAGCTACATCAAATGAAACTCCAAATGACAAGACTTGGTATCTACACGAATCACATATGTGGTCATAAAGAGTTGTTTGCAGATTTAGATGAATTGTTTCACACATGAGTGAATTTGGTGATGGAAGTTTCGTCCCGATGACTAGAAAATTGTGAATTCTTATCACTTTGAAAAATGGTGATCTCAAGTACATTTCAAATGTTTTTTAAGTACTTGATATGAAAAGTAATTTGTTGAGTGTGAGAAAGTTAGCCGAAAACGGTTATGTGATGAATATCTTTAGAAATCAACCCTCAATTTTTGATAAAGAAGATAAGTTGATCCTTAAAACCTTTTCATCAAAAAATCGCATGTTTACAGTAGATTTTAATATGGGTGATTTCAAGTGCTTGAATGCAATCGTGAATGATGAATCATGGTTATGGCATTTACGGTTTTGACACTTAAATTTTCAGAGTTTGCAAAATCTTTCCAAACATAATTTAGTGAAAGGTTTACCCAATATTCATCATCCTGATCAATTATGTGAAGCTTATATTTTTGTAAAGAATCAAAGAACACCTTTTGTTCTAAATTTCCTTTGGAGCTCGTTCGTACATATGTTTGTGGCCCAAGGAACATATAATCAATTGGAGGTAAAAGTATTTTTCTAACCTTCATTGATGATTTTTCAAAGAAAACTTGGATTTATCTGTTCAAGAGCAGACATAGGGTATTCCACTGCTTTAAAATATTTAAAACATTTGTTGAAAGACAGAGTGGAAAAATAATCAAATGATGCATAGTGAAGGAGGAGGCGAGTACAAGCTTAATGATTTTAAGAGTCGTGAAGAACTCGGGTTGCAGCATAACATTATTTTTCCTTACACCCCTCAACACAATGAAGTGACTGAGGGAAAGAACAAAACAATTATGGATATGGCCAAGAGCATGCTTAAAGCCAAAGGTATGCCAAATTATTTTTGGGCTGAAGTAATATCATGTGGAGTATATGTGTTGAATAGATCATCTACTACCAGTCTTCCTAAAAAAACTCCTATCAAGGCATGTAGTGAATTCAAATTCAATGTTCAACACTTAAAGATATTTTGATCAATTGCCTATGCTCATATTCTTATGTCAACAAGATCAAGTTGGATGATATGGCGGTAAAGACTATTTTCATTGGATATAAGCAAGGAGGTACAAATTGTACAATCCAATGACAAAAAAGGTGATAGTAAGTCGTGATGTTACATTTGTAGAAGATGAGATATGGAATTGGAGTACAATAGATGACATGGATTCAAAAAAAACGTTATATTTATGCTTTAATTGAGGATAAAAAAAGTTCAACATAAGTTATTCAAGAAACACTTGCAGTTCAACCTGAAGTTGCAAGAAGAGAGCTGCGACAACCTATACATCTTCAAGATTATGAGGTTAAACTTGATGATGAAGTTAATGATGATGGAAAAATAGTCCATTTTGCTTTTCTTGTAGATTTAGAACCTGTTGAACTTGAATATGCCATTCAAAATCCCAGATGAAAAAATGCAATGAACGAAGAATTGATGACAATTGAGAAAAATAATACATTGTAAATGACTTATCTTCCAAAAACAAATGGTGAAATTGATAAATACAAATCAAGGTTGGTGGTGAAGGGATTTAAACAGAGAGAATATATGATTATGAAGAAATATTTTCTCCTTTCCAAATGGAAAGGGTAAAGTTGATTATTGATTTGGAAGCACAAAAGCAATGGAAGATTCACCACGTCAAATCGGCATTTCTCACAAACCAGTAGAAGATCGATGGCTCATCAAACTTAAAGATTTGCATGAAGGTCATCCAGATCAGAATTAAGAGAATGTTGAAATAACTATTAATTATTATTTAATAGTTCTGATTTAATTTTATTATTGATTTAATTGTGAAATCTTTGTGATCGTACAATTAGAGTAGTGGGCATTGTGCAATAGTGATTCTAGTGGATTACTGCGCTTTTATTGTTAGATCGGTAGTTGGCTACAAATCTTACTGAAAATAAGAATAAAATGAGAGAGAGAGTGCGATTGAAGCATTATTTTTCTCTGCATACTTTCTCTCCCAAATACAACATTTCATTCTTCTATGTTAATTATTTTTCCTACAAATTTAATGCATGCGGTCAGAAGAGGTACATGAATGAATCGATTCTACATCCAAACGAGAGAGCTCTTGGGGATACAAACACATGATTAAAAAAGACTTAAAAGAAATGATGTGTACTACCTATATCAATAAGGTGCACATTCCTTCTCGGTGGCTCAATGGTAGGAACTTCCCAGTTAAGCATGTTTAACTTGAGTAGTACTCTTCGGTTAGTTCTTTTAGTTTATAGGAATAGTGTTCACTCTTAAAGCGGTAAAGATTAGTAGGTGACGTGGTGGATGCAAGGAATCTTGGACCGCAGGGCCATGAATCCTTTTAAGGGATCGTAAATCTATATGACATGTCATAGTAACATATAAATTACATAATTTTAAAACCAAGCATTAAATTATAAAAGTGCCTGATATGGCACAAAATCTAGGGGGAAAAAATCATATTTCATAGATCAAGATATATCTTGACATTTATGATCTTGATCTTCCCGATGTTTTGACTCGGCAAGAAGAAATCTCCAAAATTTAAATATTTTCCTAATATTTTTTAAAAAATTTAATATCGGAATCCCAAATTATAAAATTATGATTTAACTCTTAAAATTTCCCTGTTAATATCTTCCCAAGGTAATTTGTTAAAATTTAAAAACTCTTTAATTAAAATTTAAAAAGAATATAAATTTTAGGTTTAAAAATGAAAAGTCTTTAATGGAGTAGTTTTAGGCATTTTAGGTAAACAGTTATGGTGTATTTTGTTTGTAATAATAGCATTTGGGACCAAAAGAAAAAGGAGGTTATAATGATCCACAGACAAAACAATTAATGAAATAATTAATTACATGGTAAATGGGAACCAAACATTTATAAGTTGACAATTAAAAACACTGTTTGTTTACGTACAAACCAACAGTGTATATATATTTAAACCACATGCTATGCTAATCCTTATTCCCTCTTTCAAACTCTCTAATTTTGTTCTTTCTATATCAATTTATCAATTTTTCCTGTTTTGTTCTTTCATCAATCGTTTTCAAAAACAGTTTTCGATCTTTGTTTCTTACTTTTTTTTTTATTTTAATTTATTTTTTACAATATGTTGATTTTAATATCCTCGGGTGTATATATATTATAAAACATGCGTTTATGATTCATCAGTTGAATTTATTTACAGCTGGACTAACAAAAATATTTTTATTCAATTAAAATTTGTTTTTTTTTTAAATAAATTGTTTTCATTCTCAAAATTGAGAACTGTTTGATGGATTTGGCCCATTGTTTATGCTTTCGGGACAAATTTTAAAAACTAATTAGGGTTTTTTTAATAGAGTGGAAAAAATTGCAAGTACTCAGATGTTTCAAACATAAAACTTTTGTTTCAGTTTTTTGTTTATGGATCTGATAATTATTTCGTTTTTTGTTTTTGATTTTTGAAATTTATTATACTACTACTCAGATACATAATTTTCATGAATTGATATTTACATCTTATTTGTGTTTTTAAAAATCAAACCAAAATTTAAAAGCTAAAAATTAGCTTCTAAATATTTTATTTTGATATATGAAATTTAGTTAAAATTCACGTACTTACTCGAGAGGAACATACGTAAAAAATTTATATAAAAACATATATATATTTTAAAGACAAAAAACGAAAAACTAAATGCTTACGGAAAGAGATTTAAAATTTAAAAATAAAGCTCATAAATATAACTTTCATTGTATTTAAGCTCATCAAAAAAAGGAAATGGAATAGAATTTATTGGCCATTTCTTTTAAGTTTAAAAATAAAAAATAAATAAATGTTTTGTTATCTACTTTTTTATGATTAATATATTTTTCTCTCTTTGTTTTATCATTTACTTAATTCTAAATATAATTCGAACAGAACATTACCTTAACAATAACGAGTGAATTTTCATAATCAAAAAATCATGGTTGGAATTCTCCTTCTTTAATTTTAATTAATTTTTTTTTTTTTAAATAAATATCAATTACTTGTTGGCATGCGACTTTGGAAATATGACGCGAGTAAAAGAAAAAATTACAAAAGATATTAATGTTTTGAAGTGATTAGTTTTATTTTTAAATAAACATGACTAATTTTTTTTAAAAGAAGTTTCTATAGATTCTTAAAAAATATATATAGTTAAATGTAAGTATTAATCCATGATGAGGTTTTTCTTGATTTTTTTTTTTTTTTTAAGTTTCAATTCCATTATTAATTATTGTATCTAAGAAAATAAACTAAAAATATAGTTAATAAACTAAAATTGTCAACAAAAGTGCATAATTTAAGTAACATAAAGCTCGTACCCTCAATTAAGAGTTCGCCCCATATATTGTTTGAAAATTAAACTAGATTAATAAACAAAATGATGATGTCATGTCATGTCAATATGGTTAAAAATAGTCTAAATTTTTTATTAAATTTAATAGACATACCATTACTACTACTACAAAAAAAAAAAATTCCGTGAACCTCTCGGTTATCAGATTAACAGTAATGTTACTGAGTTACTGCTCTTGTTAATTTGACTAGGATAACTTAGAGCTTCACATTTGAGAGGGAGCAATGAAATATACAATAAAAATAAAGAAATGAAATTAACAAATAAATGTGAAAACAAGTTAAACAAAGAACAATCTCAAAACTAAGGCTAAAAATATAAGAAAAAAAAGTCTCAAAACTAAACAGAAACTAACATTTTCAATGAAAATCACGACAAACTTGAAGGAGAACACAACCAAATAAAAGAAATTTGGTAACGTACTAGAATACGAAAAGTCGTTGTAAGTCATGTTAACAAAATACAAAATGAGAAGTGCGAGATTTCAAAAACATGGATATTTTATGATAAACATCTACAATGACGAGCTGCCTGACATTAAAGACCGTCTATTATTAAATAATTAAATATATTTTAAAAACATGTTTACTCTTTATTAAATATCCATATTTTTTAAATTTTTTTTTGAATGTATCCGATGATTGAAGTTGCATAATTATAAAAGTACTAAGAATTATTTAAAACATATTCATTATATATGTCTTCATATATAATAATATAACTTATATGATTGACTCGTGAAAGTGTGTTGTAATTGCTACTCAATTATTGTTTTTTTAGTTTGCACTGATAAATCTTAACCTTTTATTTTAATCACATGATTGACTGATAAATAAATGGTAAACACATAGATAGTTACAGCAATTATAATTACTTTCACAAACTTAATTGTTCACCAATTACCAAATTAACGCTATGAACTAATTGTTAGCTTTCGTCAAATAGACTTATCAAAAAAATTTTGATAAAAATTAAATTTTAATTTTTCAAATCATATAAATTAAATTTTAATTTTTTTTATTCTAAATTCTAATCTTTTTCCACGTATAAAAACTAAATTTTAACTTTTTAAATTTTTAAGAACTAAACTCAAAATCTGTTCGAATTATATAAAACAAATTGTTATATGTGTTAATGAAATATGTTGAAAATTTATTTTAACTCTTTATAATTACTTAGGATGGTCCTCATTATGTTTTAATTATTAATTAAGTTTAATGAACTCATTAATTTTATGGACCATCCTAATAATTTCATCAATCATAGTAGCTTTCTTCTACTAAGGAAAATTCAAGCTGAAATGATAAACGTTCAATCTCTAAACTAATTTCATCTTACCAAAGGACAATGAAAAAAAATTTATAAATTTTTTTTTTAATCTAAACTCCATTTTAGTTAAATCTAGATTTTACTTTCATTTTTTAAATTTATATACATAATACTAAACTTCTAAAGTATATTTAAATAAAATATTTTGACCTTAATTTATATAATGATTTGTTGTTAACTATGTTACCTTTTTTTTTTTTGTACTAAAAAGAAAAACCTTTGGTTTTTTTTTTTTTTTTTTGAATCATTACCTTTGTTACCTAATGGGTTATGTTTCAAATTTTAAAATGAACCAAAATATGTTTTTTAACTATAATCTCTGTCTACATATTATGATTGAATTTTAAAAAAAAAAACTTTTAAAAAGGAGTTTTTGCATAGCAATATAACCAAATTTAAAATAATTAATATAAGAATTTATAAAAATTAAAAAAAAAAAAAAAAAAGGTGGGATAACTTTTCTGAAATTACCATAATGACCAAGTCTCAGAAGTCTAATTGATTGGATTTTATTGAGTACTGAAGTTAATTAGTGACTAATTATTTACTTCAGTTAATTATAACATTGACAAGTGTATTAATTGAAGTCACTAAATGAAAACTATTAATAAAAGTAAAAACAAAACATTTTGATTTGTTTAAAGTGATTGTAGTTGAATTATTCTAATTCCATCATTTGTTAGATTTCTTTAACACAGTATCTTCAGCAAAACTCTTAATTTTATGTTTTTTTTTTTCTGTAAATAGAGTATTCACAAACTTTTATTATTGATGTCAATCAGTTAATTAACTTCACTTCTATCAATGTCCAACTTCAATATGGATTGCAAGATTTTTTTTTTTTTTTTTTTTTTTGAAATCAAAACTTTTTGTTTCACTATACTCGTGATAATTACCACGTCGATCTATAGACCAGACATCAAAAGACATCAAAAAAATGGAAAAATGTCATTTGAGCGAGCACACCTTTAAAGCTCAAACTTTCGTGGTGGCGGCGCAAGATTCAAATCAACAAAGGCGGAGAGAAAAAAATGGTAAAATCAAAATAAATAGATCAGTTGTAAAATAATAATAATAATATTATTATTATAATAGCTAAGATTGAATCTTTCTAGAGAGACATGGCACAACATAATTATACATTATTCTCAAAAGTTGGTTTAGTTTTATAACATTTTGATTAGAGAAAACTTACAAAATATCATTAAATTAATACAAATGGCTCGTACAAAATATATAATTAACACATATATTAATTTAATTTCCTCTTCCCCTCCTTGAATTTGCTTTTATGGGCAGTATTCGAATTCTCTTCGCCACCCGCACAAAATCACTGCCACACACACAAATTTCATATTATTAATTCTTCTCTTTAATTGTGTATAATTCATTCGGGAAAATAAAAATTTCAGTACTTTTCATTTTTTTTTTTTTTTTTTTCTAATTTGAATTAGAGCTTTAAATTAAAAAATTTTAGGTCTTTTAGAATTTAAATCTAATCTTTATTATTTGAATAAATAGAATTGTGTACTTTGTATTGGATAAAATTACCTCACAACTAGTTAAAATTAGTTAATCCCTAATTCATTATGTGATGGTTAAGTATCTAAGTATCAAATAAAATGAGGGTTATATAAGAAAGTGAGACCTAATTAAAAAAAAAAGGGTTTGATACTAATCTATATAGAGGTTGTATTAAATGGTGAATTTCTAATTCGTTCGATATATATATACATATATATATATATATTCAATGAAATAAAAGATAGATTTTTTTTTTAATTTCACAAAGGTAGGTATATCCACCATTGTTTTTGTTCATAAGATTTTATGAAGTTTATGATTTACAAAATTCTAACTTTTCTAAGCATAAAAATTTATATTAGTTCCATTAAAGGGTTTTTGTTTTAGTTCACTTTCCAATGTGAAGATTTGAAGATCTAGTTGTTTCTCTTTGTTTGTGTCATTAGTTTCTGTATATATAAATATAAATCTTTGATTCAAATATCAAGAATAATCTAAAAGAAGGTAAGTAATTTTCTAATGAACAAATATGATTTTCATGATAAAAAATACTTTTTATCAAATAATTTCTTCCCAATTAAAAAAAACTTGGTAAATTTCTGTTAAAAATAGAACAACTTTAAGTAATTAAAAAAAATAAAACCTACCTCAAACTCTGTTCCAACTCTTAACCTACACTAGTTGTGTTGATTCAATTCAATAAATTTGATAAAGAATCTTGTAAGTTTGGAGGCAACAATTAAAATTACTTATGGTAATTATTTTGCAATTTTAACCCAAAATTCAAGAACAATTTCAAGTCAAAACACTTGCAAAACCTATTCCAAAAAGTCTTTATGGGAAAACAAATTTTAAGATAAAAAAAAAAAAAAAAAAAAAAAAAAAAAAATTTACTAAGTTACTAATAACCTTTTTCTTGGCAATAAATAAATAAATAAAGCCCAAAAAAGTTGAAAAAAAAGGGGATAGGGTACTGACTTCCAATTGAGATCACCAGCAAGAAGAAGATCATTTTCAATATCTTCATAGGCAACAAGGTGACCGGGAACCGCGTTGCTGAGGTCGAGCCGCCTCTCGCCGGAGGCTTCGGCGGCGCCGTCGTCATCGTGGACGAACATCCGGCGGAGGGCTTTCGCTAGGCTCTCGTAGCTTGCATGTTTATGGAGGCTGATCCGCTGGCAGATCGCTCTCCCTTCTAGCACCACCGTCACCGGTGGAATCACCGCCGAAAAATCCTCCGTCTCCTCCTCCTCCTCCTCCGCCTGCGGCCTCTCCGGCCACCGCCTCATCTTGAAATACTCTGCTGCAGCGGCGGCCGCAGGGGACTGTGCTTGAGAGTGGAATGTGTTCATGTGGCTTTATTTTTTTATTTTTTTTATATTTTTTGGGTGAGAACAGAAGAATGAGGTTTGTTTGGTGAAGAAAATAAGAAATCATATGTATTAGTATGAATACATGGATACGAAGAGAGAGAGAAAAAAGAGAGAGGTTTTAGAGAGAGAGAGAGCACAAATGTCGGAAAGGAGTCAGGCATGTGTCGGAAACGGGTAATTTGTATAGATGGATTTTTTCTTAAGAATTATTGCAAAAATGGGTTACTTTTCAAATTAAGTGATTTATTTTTTTTGTCTTGGTGGTATCTTTTTGTAAAGATGCCACTCAAGTAAAAATTATTGCAAAAATGGGTTTTGTTTTTTTTTTTTTTAATTTGAAAACAATAATCCTTCAATAACAAACAAATCAGAACTTTAACAACTTAATCAGCTCTCCTAAAATGGGACCAAGAGCTGGTCCATTTCTACAAACCGGAGTAATGACCGCCTAAATGAGAAAAGTCATTTACACAAATTAATCTACCAAGTAAGTTGTGAAGTCTTGGCCAAAATAACCTTGAAGTTATAAAACTCCAAATGTGTCGGCCTTCCAACACCATTTACCACCACATAATTGGGGTTTTTTCGACTATCTTTAGAGGGTGATCGCATCCATATCTATGACTGAAGTAAAGAACTCTGTCAAAGTAACAAGGGATAGGCACATTATTATAATTTTTTTTGGCTTAAACTTTAAATATAACAACTTAAATAAATATTAATTTGCTTTATTGAATTAAAATGTGTTGAGGTTAATTAAATATATTTTAAGTCAAGATTAATTAAAAGAATTATTAACTAATTAAGGAGTTAGTTGCAATTAGTTTTATAACTAATTAGAGATTTAATTAGGTGTATCCATGTTTATTAAATTCATGTGAACCACTCGTTTAAATCTTATAAATATTACATGGTTCATTGATTGGAATTAATTAAGCTTTTGGTGATTTACCATTTGAAAATTAAATAGAGTCAAATACACAAGAAAGAAAGAGAAAGCGTTGAAGATTCGCCATGGATTTTGATGCATTGTCGACGCACATTGAGTCATTGATGTGTGAGTTTTTTAAATTTTGTTAGAGTGATTTCTTGGAGATTGAAGAGTTATTAAAGGCCAATTCTTGACGAGACTCTTGAAGATTGAAGAAGGCCAATTCTTGGCGAGGCTATTGAAGAAATCAGTGTGTAACATGTTATAATTTATATCTTCAATCTAATTTGTTCTATTATTTACTTTAGGATTAGTTTAATTTCATAGCTCATGGTTGATTTTGTAACTTTGTTGTTGAAAGTATCCTTTAATAATATTGTCTCTCCTAAGCCAAAAACTTAGGCAACATGGATGTAGGCCTTACGGCAGAACCACGTAAAATTCTAGTGTGTCGTTTTTCTCCCTCTCTATATAATGTTTATAGTTGATAATTGATGTTAAATGAGTGCTGTCAAAAAAATTTCAGCCAACTAAAAGTGATATACAACCTCAAATTTTGGCAAATTATTGTATAAAAGAACTCTTGTATGCTAAGAATAGATCCTAAAAAAATCTCAACACGCCTTTAAAAGGCCACCCGTCTCTTGCTAAGGAACAACCATCAACTTAAAATGCTTAAAACCTTTGTCGACCAACTCTCCGTACAAACGCAACCGCACCAACCTGCTTAAACAAAAGTCAGCCACAAAAATACCAAAAAATAAGGATTTGATCATAATTCACTCAGGATTAAAACCATAGTGGCATATGATCATTCTAGTGAAATATTTGATTAATATCTATAACGGAATTACTAGAAACATCATAATATTTCTTGTCCAGTTTTATACAAAAACTATAGGTGCCCAACCTTAATCTATATACTACAAACGTGTTTAGATTATTCACTTAGAACTAAAACTACTTGTATATCTCACATACTTGTTCAAATTTCATATTAATAATCTTAAATTTATTGCCATTAATTCAATTAATATGATAGAGCTGGACATGAAATATTTGTATATAAATAAACACTACTCCAAGTTCACTTGTTTGTTCTTGTTTACCTTGCATATTCAATCCCATTGTCCGGCAAGTTGGATTAAGAGATTAATAAATAATACAAATAAACACTTTTTAAATACGCTGCATTTTAAATATATAAAAATAATAAATACACTTAAACAACCATACAATACAATTAATATAAGCACTCATATTAATACCATTAATATCTCAATTTCATCCTCTTACAAATTGGATTAAAATAAATCCTACAAATAAACATATTTTGTTCTCCCTTCAATATCCATGATTCAAGATCCTTGAAAGTTATTTAAACTATTTTTTTTTTTTTTTGAAGTACCGTGATCTTCATGTTGATAGGTGATACCAGACTCGTGAATATTGGGGAACAAAGCTTTAATTTCTTGATTTTTAATTTCTTGATTTTCAAAAGATATATATTTAAATAATCAACCAATTTTGGGATTAATGGGAAAGGTAGAACACATTTTAAGGAGTGAAATTTTAGATTTCTTCTTATTATTATTATTATTATTATTTTATTTTTTTTATTTTTTTTAAAGAAATTACTTGCCTCCTTGTGAATGAGGGAAACCTCATTCATCTATATATAACACCTAACCATTTTATCTAAAAAAAAAAAAAACCATTTGGTGTAACACATATAGATTAAGGAGACTTTATCTCCTTATCATAAGGTGGTAATTTTTTTATTAAAAAATAAAGAAAAATTACTTCACATAACAACTTTTCATTACACCTATTTTAGTTATAGAATTTTAAAAATAATAATTTTTACATTCATTCGTTTTTCAAAAATTCCAATTTTATCCTTCTTTTCAACCAACTGATTGAAAATTGTTAGTGGGCTGATTGAAATCTATCGACGAACTGATTGAATCTATCGATTGAACTATTGATTCAAGGCTATCAGCTGAACTACTAATTGAATATTAGCAGGTGAAGTTAAACTATTGAATGAAGACTGTCAGCTGAATTGATTGAAGTTATCATTTCAACTGATTGAGGCGAGAAAATTTTGGACATTTTACAAAAACACTTCATTTTTTTGCTATGCAAAAATTATTTTCATAATTTTCTATAGAAGAAATATTTTTGATTTTTTTTACTATACATGAAAAATCCCTAAAAATAAATGTACTGAGACTTTTACAAATCAAATATTTTCTAAATTATAAATGCTTAAATCATCCTTCCTGAATCTATTAAACTTGTATAGATAGGTAAATATTTTCCCTATTTAAACGAGTAATGCAAAAAAAAAAAAACGTGTTGATTTATGAGAAATTTTTTTCCTATCCTCTTTTCTAATTACAATCGTTAAATTATTTTTATTTGAGTAGTTTTTATAAATTTATTTCTATGAATGTGAATGAAATATTTGGTTATTGACAAAGCATTAAATAAAAATAATTTCTTTACAGTAAAAATATTATAATTAGTATAATTTACTCAACGAATAATTGATATAATTGTAAAACAATTATACAATAAAAAGTTCCAAGTACATGAACTTAGGTCAAGTAAAATAATATTGAATCAATCTAATCACGTATATTCCACGTGTACATATAAATGAGTACTATAGTAGGTTTAAAAATCAAATCATGAAATGCATATAATAGTCTTTTATTTAATCAATTATTTGGCCTCCAACATAACTCATTCTATAACAGTTTCCATTATTATATTTAAAAATTATAGGGAAAAGTAAAAAAATAAATCAACATGTGACAGCTAATTTGTCATATAATTATACCATATAGTATATTCAAAAAGAAGCTAATGAAAGCATGTTTGCTTGTGAATGCAAAAGAGGCTGTCTCTAACTTAATTAATTTAGTACTCAATTTTATTAAAAACCAATTAAAATAAGTTTTCTAAAATCAAACTAATAAATGACTTAAAATATGTAACCAACATATGATATTAAACTAGTAGGCAAAAGTTCACTTACACATAGCTGAAAAAATCACTTGAATCCAAACCATAAATTAAGCAATAAAAATAATAATAAACAAATAATAATAATAACTCAACTATACAGTATTAATGTAATTTTATGATCAAAAAGTCAAGAATTCGTATACAATTATTTTGGTATGAAATATTCAAATTATCTCTCACATTTGTTGTTTAAAAAAAAAAAACAAAAACAAAAAAACAAACCCCAAAAAATATTCAAAATATCTCTCACATTTTTCATTTCAAGCATGACATTTTGATAATTAAATCATACATTAGCAATATTTTTATGGAAATAATGTCACAGAGCTAAGAATTCACCTAGTTATAAGTATAATTAATACATGTCAATTTTTAAAGCTTTTCTAATATCATATAATCTCTCTTATTTAGCTAGGATATAGTAATGATGTTAGTTAGTTCTTTCATGTACATGCACATTTTGAAGAGTAGTTTCCTAATCATAATTTATTGTCTAGATTTAGAAAAATAAAATGACATAATTAGCCCTTTACAATTAAGATGCAGATAAATTTAATTTAATAATAAACAGATTTGTTTTTTTAAATGCGGTTGTGTAGGGGGTATCTGGTTACTAATTTGAATAATAATATTATTAATTAGTAAAGAAAATTTATGGGATTGGTGACAGTGCGTGAAGGAGAAGCAAAAGTAATAAATGAAAAGATTAATTAAATTTAAAAGAAAAATAAATTAATTAAATTTAATAGAATAATAAATAGTTTGCATGAGAGGAGATGATGAGATGGCTCCGCTGCGGTCGCCGAACGGTTCGGTCCTTTGTCCTTTACATGGTCTGGGACGGGAATCCTACCTTCCTTTCTTTCTTTTTCTTTTTCTTTTTTTTTTTATTTTTTATTTTTTATTTTTTTATTTTTATCTAAATCGTTATTTATAGATTATAATTTTGGTTTGCAGAGTTAGAAGAGTTGGTCGATAGTATAATTTGGTTTTGATTTTTTCGGAAAATTATCTTCTTGGTGTTTGAGCCCATCTTTTTATGTGTGTGTTTTAAAATTAAATATTTTTATTTTTAATATTTCAATCATTTTCACTTTTCATTTTTAATTCTTAATCGTGTGGTTTGGTTTCTTTAGATTGAAAGGGTTGGTGAACGTTCGTCGTGGGGTTGAATTACTGGTTCGGGTTGGTCATTGAGGTTTTATTGGGGTAGAAAGTTATTTTTCTTGTCGTTTCAGCTTGATTTTAAGTGTGTCGGGTTTGCTTAGCGTTTACGGTCGTGTGTTTGATCTTTCCTTTTTTTAGAAGTTTTAGGTAGGCCTTTACCTAGTTGTAAACGAGTCGCGTAGGCGTCGACGCTAATTGATGATCTTGATTTAGATAAACAGGCTTAAACTCGTTGAGACATTTTTGAACTCGCTCAAGCTCAGCAGCCATTTTTGGACTATGTGTCCATGTTTTCGTTTATTAATTTTATTTTGATGAGAAGTATATAGACACATGCTTGATTGGATAATCAATAGCGATGGTTTTATAGATTCAATGAAAAAGATGGAAGAAACTCACATAGTCAGTTTGAATACACTTATTACAATATTATGAGACATCAAAATTTGCTTGAAATAATTTTATTGCTCGTAATTTAAAATACATTGAACGAAATTCATGAGAAACGAGAGTAAACATCTACGGATGATATGTAATGACGAAAACCATTTTTTATTAGAAAGTGTAACATCTATCTCAAAATTAATTGACAACAAGACGAGTAGTCCACCTTATCTTAGAATGTTTTGCCCGATATTCAATAACATTGTTAATGACGAAAATTAATTGACTCTCACTTTACCGATATGAAACATTATGAGATATTCGATAGTATTTACCCCGATATTCAATAACAATGTTTGTGGTCTAAGTTTGATAACTTGCATCCAAATAGGCGAACAAAAACATCTCAAGATGCAAGTCATCTTGTTCAAGGCCCTCACATACTAGAAGGTGTTTGGTGGAAAAATTATAAAAGAGTCGGTAAATCAGTTATTATAATATTTCGTTCAAGTGTGTTTATTTATAGATGAGTTATAGAGAAGTTAGGATAAGAGTTTTGTTTTGATCTATTTGTTGGTAGAGAAATTGTATAAAAGAGTTTTGTTATTTGGGATTGATATAACATTTATGAAATTTTAAATTAAAAAAATAATTTCTTTTTATTTGTTTATCATTTCAAATCCAAAATATTATATTTATATTTAAGACTTTTTATTCTAAAATTATTTCATTTATTTATTTATTTATAATTTATTTTTTATTTTAGTATTTTTATTTTTGTCGTTATACTTTTTTTTTTTTTTTTAGGATATGAATTTTGTTTTATATCTCAAAGAATCACATTTACAATTTTTCTTATGTCATCACAATTAGCACTCCTAGGAAAAAGGAAATAGAAGATCCTACATGCCCAGTCATCTACAAGAAAGATGTTAGGTAAATGCCCAATATTTTTTAAAGGGAAATTTAAGGGTTAAGATGATGGGTGTTTTGTTTGACGAGCAATGGCCGTCAAAGAATGTATCAGTCATTAAAAGGTTTTTATGATTGGCATTGCCAATCATCTATATAGGAAAAGATGACCAGTAATACTAATTATCTTTACTTTAGATGTCAATTATCTATAATAAAAGAGGAAGGGCATTAGTCTCAAATACCAATAAAAGATGATGTAAGCTTGTCATCTTTTGCACCGAAAATCTTGATATAATTTTTTTTTTTTAAATGGAATATATTTTAGCTTTGATTTATAGTCTTGTCATATCTAAATGCAAACTATCATAACATCTTAGAAGAGTGTTTAGTAAGAAAATGAATATGTAAATGATCGATAAATTTTATCATATAAATTAATTAAACTTAACACTTTTTCATCCAAAACTTCGAGAATAATGATAGAACTTTTTTTAGCTATGTTGATCAATTCTGAAATTTATTTAAGCTAAAATTAAAATGGGACTATATATGTGAAAAATTTAGCAACTTGTCATCTTTTTCGTCACACTACAAGAAAAATAGCTATAGGCGACGGAATCTTCGGCGACGGAAGGGTTATCCGTCACCTTACCTATATAACGGCGACGGAACCCAAGCTACGTCGCCATAGCTTGATGCTACGGTGACGAAAGCCGACTTCGTCGCTTTAGCTTCTTGATAAGGCGACGCAAACGGTACTTTGTCGCTTTTTATTGAGGAGCCGGCGATGCAACTTCGACTCTATCGCCGTAGCTTGTGACTAAGGTGACGGAATCCTTGCTCTGTCGCCTTAGATACAGGATACGTTGACGACGACAAAGGCGACAAAGATAAGTTATGTCGTCGTTAATATGCAACGGCGACTAAAGGAAATGAGCGTCGCCTTTTGTTCCATCAAATGCGACGGAAGGAGGCTCTGTCGCTTTTGTTCCATCAAATGCGACGCTCTAACTCCGTCCTTCGCCTATGATGCAACATAATTTTTGAATTGAGCAAAGGCGACGGAGGAAGGTTTTCGTCGCCGAAGTCCAATTCTCCCCCCCAAAACCAATATTTTGGCGGAAAAATGATAGGGCTTCGGCGACGTCGCAACATTTCCGTCGCCTTTGCTGCCGATTACAGAATACACAATCTGCTATTTTTTCTTCATTTTCACCGTTTCTTCCCCCATTTTCTTCCAAAACCTCTCAAAAAGCTCCTCCTCTTCGCCGAAATTCGTCACCACTCTTCCAAAAGGTAAGATTACGCATTTATTTAGTTTAAGTTTCGTTTGAAATTACATGCTATGTGTTTAGTAAGTTTAGATTCTGAATGAAATTGGTTTCATTACTTAGAAATTAGG
>JBBMEG010000020.1:8544785-8572846 GCA_037832605.1 Cyclanthera cordifolia | reverse complement strand
GTGGACAAAACTCAAAAAATGCCAAAAGGAAAAAAAAAAAAAAAAAAAAAAAAAAAAAAAAAAAAAAAAAAAAAAAAAAACTTTTACCCATCATTTAACTATCCTAGCAATTGTGGGTGTTCAAATAAAGGCCTTCAATAATTAAGGATAAATTATAAATCTAAACTAAACTTTAATTCTTATTCAGAAATATATAATTTAGTCATTTGAAAAAATAAAATTTAATTTTTATAATTTTGATAAAACCTAAAATTAGTTATGTGTAACTTTTAATGTATGAATGTTTTTTTTTTTCAACCAATTACTAATCAAAAACTCTCATCTTAAACATGTAAATAACTAATTTATATTTATTTAGTTACAATTTATTATATCAGAAAAACTAAATTCTACCAATCATGTGAACTACATTCTAGATTTTTTTTCAAAGAGTAGTGCTAAATTTAATCTAGATTTTTAAATGATATGGTCTACTAACTTTCTTGGACCACAAAATTTATAATTTACCCTATAATAAAATATAAATAAATTAAATAAAACTTAATAATCTACAAATTAATTTATAATAAGGATCAACCTTGTAAAATACACCCAATATCAAAAACTAATCGCTTATCAATTTTTTTTCTAAATACTAATTACTAATTAATTTTGCGTAATACTAATTACTAATCATTTCGTTATAAAAACAAAACTAAAGATAAACAAAATTATGATTACTAAAACCACAACAAATATAAAAAACAACCAAATTGGCATATGGAAAAAAAAAAAAAAGAAAAAAAAAAGAGTTGATGAACGGAAATTTACGAAGCCAATTAGAATTAAATCACCAGTGGAAACAAAATAGAAGAGAACAGTCAAAAGTGTTTTAATCCCAATAGGGGAAAAAAAAAAAAAATTAAACCATGAGAATATGATCACGATCCTCTTCATTATCAACCCTAACAAGATCCCTCTTCCTACATTCACAGTAAAAAACCGTTGTTACCACATAGCCATAAATAATCACCATACCGTAAAGCGAAATCAATCCAATGTTATCGCCGACGCCGACAGCGACATTGGCCGTGACCGCCTCCGTGGTTCTCATCCAGTGATCGACGCCGTCCATGAGTCCATCCATGGCAGCAGAGATCCATGACGACGCTAGAAGAAACAGCGCCGTGAGAATCGAGGCACAGAGTTTCCGATCCGCGACAAGAGCCGCCGCGACACGAATCGCATCGAAACCAAATCGCTCCTCCGCAATCGAAACGACGATCGCCAGACCTAGAATCGCAATCAAATAGACCTCGAAGAGAGCGCCGGTTGCGAGAATGAGAAAGCGGGGAGGCGGAGAGGGAAAGAGAGAGGCGAGGGTGTTAGGGATTAAGGAGTAGAAGAGGAGAGCGGCGTAGGTGCAGATGGAAGTGAGGAGAGGGCGGGAGAAGGAGGAGGATGAGATAGGGCGGTTGAGGGCGGTGGAGACGGCGTAGACGGCGGCGATGAGGGAGAGGGCGGCGATGGGGAGGGAGAAGGCGGCGCGGAGGCGGAGGAGGGAGAAAGCGTCGTGGCGGGACTCGGAGAAGACGTGGCGGAACTCGAAGCGGGTGGGGGAATGGCGGAGGAGGGATTCGAGGTGGAGGATGTGGGATTTGAGAGGGTGGGAGGAGAGAGAGAGAATGAAGAGGAGGAGAGAGAGAGGGAAGGTCAAAAGAAGGAAAACGGACAAGAAATGGCGTTTGTTTCTACAGAGGATTTGAAGGGAATTGTAGAGGATTTTGAAGAAGAAGAAGAATACAGATTCGTGAGGTTGATGATGGTGATGGTGATGATGATGATGAGAGACAGAGTCTTCTCTTTCAGACATTTTCTCCGATTTTCGTTCCTCTTTTTTGCAATCTTTCGAATTTTAAACCCTAGAATGAGTTATGTTCAACTTTTTATCTTATTCCCTTCTAATTGGATCTTACATTTTCTTGTTCTATTTTAATTTTTTTTATATATATATATATTAATCTTTGAATTTTTCATATTTTTTACTTTGGTTTTTATGATTTCTTAAAAGCTCTTGGGATATGATTCGGAAAAAAAATAAATAACGATAAGTTAATGATAATAAAAATTTGTTAAAATATATTCTCATTTTATTTTTTTTATTTTTTATTTTAAAAATTTGAAATATATGGTCAAAAGTATAGTAATTTAAAAACATTGGTATATATTCAAAAATCATGAGATTATTGATTGAATCCTAGTCTCTAATTATTCTAACCTCACAAAAAAAAAATCTTATTAGACAAGAAGAAATATATTTCACTTTGTGTGAGGGTGTGCTTTTTACCCTTAACATACTCTTCGAGCTAAATTTTTTTTAGTGTATGCTTGACACGAGACTTTACAATTTGAACGATAAAGATCAAATTTTGAGATTTCTACAGCTAAATTAATAGGGTGATTCGGTTCCACAATTTGTGAGATCTTTCTATATTTCTTTTTGGTTTAGTGTTGTTTGATGTCAAGATAGTTTAAATGTTGTATACATCTAGTAAACTTGTTGTAGAATATTATTGATTATAGTGAGTGTTTGACTTCGATCCATGATATTTTACTCTCTTCCTTTAGGAGGGTTTTTTTACGCTAGAATTATTGTGTGATGTGCTTGATTTATTTACCATATTTTTGTATGTTGATGATTTTCTTTAGAAGCAAGAGAGGAAAAATAATTGATATATATATATATATAGAGAGAGAGAGAGTGTGTTTATTCCTAATAATTTTTAGGATCAATCCAAAGTTTTGGATTGGTCGTTTCTTTTATCCATCCAACTCTATCATTAGAGCAACCCTAACCAGGCCAACCATTTATTTTCGAGTTGAGTTGGATTGGTTCGCGGATTGTGTTAATCTCTCATTTTTCTCTATTGTTTAACTATATTCATATTTCGTAAATATATAAACAACTGAATAAATTAAATGTTAGATGATGTAATACTTGAACCTAAATCATCTATTTGATTAGTGCATGTTACTTAAAAAAATTAACTCTAATAGTTCAGTTGCTCGGTTAAAAGCACGTCTTGTTGCTAATGGATATGCCCAGACGTATGAGATTGATTATTGTGATACATTTTCTACGGTTGTGAATATGACGTCGACCAGGTTGTTTATATTAATAGCAAGATTGGTCATTATATCAATTGTATATTAAAAATGCATTCCTTCATGGTGATCTTCAAGAAAAGGTTTATACGGAGCAACCATCGGAATTTTTTGCTTAGGGGAGAATGAAAAAGTTTGCCGACTTCGCAAATCATTGTATGGGTTGAAACAGAGCCCGAGAGCATGGTTTGGAAAATTCAATCAGACTCTTTAGCAGTTTGGAATGGAGAAGAGTTCGTTAAACCATTTTATGTTTTATAAGCGGACGAATGATGATATTATTTTGTTGATAGTATATGTTGATTATATCATAATAATTGAATATGACACAGTTTGCATAATATTGTTGATAGAATTTCTCTTTAGTCAGTTCCACACTAGAGATCTATGAACTATCAGATATTTCTTAGGCATCGAAGTGATGAGAAACAAGAAAGATATTTTCTTATCTCAGGGAAAGTATGTTATTGACTTGTTATCAAAAACAAGAAAGCTGAGAGTGAAACCATGCGGTACGCTGATGATACCTAATCTACATCTCGTCAAAGATGGAGACAATTTTAAAAGATCCTGAGAGATACAGAAGAATGGTTGGAAACTGAATTACTTAACAGTTACGATACCTGATATAGCATATGCAATTAGTGTGGTGAGCCAGTATATGTCATCTCCTACCATAGATCATTGGATGGTCGTGGAATAGATGTTGAGTTATTTAAAAGTCGTAACGTGTCGAGGAATATTATATGAAAGTCATGGTCATATTAATATTGAATGTTATACATATACTGACTAGGGTGGATCAAAAAAAGACAGAACGTCTACATCTGGATATTGTGTGTTTGTGGGTGGGAACCTAGTATCGTGGAAGAGCAAGAAACAGAATGGTAGTCTCTCGTTTAAACGCAGAGTCAGAATATCAAGCCATGACCCAAGTAACATGTGAAATTGTATGGTTAGTACAATGGTTAGCTGAAATTGGAATAGAAACTACAATTTATGCGTAACTATAGTGTGATAATCAAGCAACAATCCACATAGTATCTAATCCTATAATGAAAGAACCAAACACGTTGAAGTGGATTGGCACTTTATTCATGAGAAAATGCAACAAGGCTGATTTTGACATGCTATGTGAAGACCGGAGAGCAGTAAGCTGATATACTTACAATATCTCTGAATACACCAAGAATAAATTATCTTTGAACAAGGTGGGCATAATAGACGTATTCATTCCAGCTCGAGTAGTTTTTAAAGAGTAGTAGTTAACCACTATCTCTAGAAAAAACAAACATAGCTAGATGGAGTTTGGATGAATAGTTGCTTGAGGAGTTATTTTGAGTGATTAAAATTATGAATTATTTTGAGTAATTAGAAAATGGATTGCAGTAATAATTTATATAAACTAGATTTATGAAGAGAAACTACCTATGACTTTTATTTAGGGGTTATGAAGAATAATTGTGTAAAAAAAAAAGCATAGATATTTGAGTGGTTATATTAAGCTAAGCTTGTATGTACTTATAGATGAGAAGTTGTAAATATTCATTTTGACCCAACTAAAAATCAAACCCTCTATAGACTTAAAGGATTTAAACCTATTCCAAAAATATGTAAATTCTCTCTTGCACATTCAACCATGTGCAATGCTGCCAACGTATAGCTTTAAATACGCCCCTTCTACAAATTCTGCCGCTCAAATTCCACTCTCTTGCTCACTTCCTACTTCAGCGTTGCAATGGAGATTGATAATCAGGTTACACAAACCCTTTTGTCGCTAGAAATAACTTTTTGCCTTTTTCATTTTTGAGAAATTTTTGTTGTTGGTGTTTCTAAACCTTGATTGAATTCTTGTTCCTTGCCGTTCTTATCTATTTCGATTCTTGCCTGATTTCTCCTGCGTTAGTCATCCTTCATTTTGCGTGATTTAGTGCCGGAATATTGGGTTTCGGGACTTCGGAATTTAGGAAATGTGTATTCTCTTACTTGGTTAGATGGATTATCTTGTTTTCCTAGTATGATTCTTGTTTCCATTTATCATATTTATTTTTTTCCTGCCAAAGCGAGAGTAATTCTGTTGGCATTATAGATGCACTAGTAACCACTATGTGTGATTCGAGTCCCACCCCCAATATTGCAACCTTCCAAAAAAAAAAAAAAAAAAAAATCCCTCACTGTTTTTTCTTTTCCGATTAACGTTTCTTATCTTGTCCGTGAATAGAACAAGGTTTGTTTCATCTTCTTGTTAATTTCGCCTTCCTTTAATTGATTCTCTAGTGTTTACCAAAGTATCGGAGTGAGAATCTGATAGCGTTTTGGACTTTGGTATATTATGGAAAAATAGAGGGACTGATAGACAAGTTCTTAGAGGATTAGTTTGGGAGGATGGTTATAAATAGGAGGGCTAGGAGTACTATTGGAAAATATGAATTGTATTGTGAATTGGGTTTGAGTATTCTTAAAATTAGGTAGGGTCCAAGTACCTCAAACGACTTGGTTTATCGTGTAATCGTGATGATTTGTCAATAATAGATTTCAGTTCATATCAATTGGTATTAGAGTTGTTTTTTATCTGTTCGAGCCATGGGGATAGATTGGTACGAATCATTGGCAAAGAATCGATTCGATTCTCAAATCACTTCCAATGGAATGGAGACAAAGTGCAGAAGAAAGTTAAAAAAAGGCCGAAGAACTCAGAATTTTTTTTTCTAGAAGAGGTAGATCAAAGAAGAGCGGATAGAAAACTCGAAACAAAATCGAGAGGAGCAGCCGTTAGAGAAACAAAAAGAGAAGAAGATTAAAATCGTTATAGTTACAAGGTTGTTATGGCCAAGAAGTAGAGAGGAGGAGGATCTTGCAACCGAAAAACGTTTTACAAAGCGTTGGCTACGGCGATTGCGGCCAATAAATGAGAAAATTCAGCAAGGAAAAAATGGGTTGGAGAAGAAAAGGCAAAAGAAGAAGATAGGGAAGTATTGTCATCCAATTACTCGACCGAAGAAGAAATTAACCCGGTCGATTTTGAAACTAGAAGTAAGAGAAAGTCACACGAAGAAGAACACTTACAGGTACTGGGACTTGGCAAGACAGGTGAAGATGAGTTACAACATTGAAAGGAAAATTCACACGCCTAAACGGACAAAGTGGGCAGTCGGATGACAATCAAGAACGTTGTAGTAACGAAAAGGAGAGTTGCTCGAAGAGAAGATTCGAACATTGTACGAGTCCAAGAAGACGGAAATAGGGATTTGTCGACAACGAAGGAGGTGGTGGCCAGAAACGAAGACCCAACGAAGTCACAAAGGTCTGGCGCTTGAAAATGAGGATCCTTCAATGGCGTTTAGGGGCGGCGGGCCGACGGCAAATTCTAGAGGTAGGAAATCTTCGTTGATGATGATGTCCCCTAACACAACTTCTACTCCCTTGCATATTTCGCGACTACGTACTGCTAACCCCGTGCCCATCACCACTCTAAAATGCAAGGTTTCCGTTAGTGGTATGTTGAGCTTGTCCACTACGGTTGGAGATATGAAGTTGTGCATCGCTCCCAGGATCAACACCTCGGTCCCCTTGATCCTTCCCTTTATCTTGATCGTTCCTGGTGAGGAAAATGCGACCGCCGTGTTTAATGACAGCTCCGCTATCTCTGCCATTTCTGTCGCCGACTCTTCAACTTCCATCATGTTTCCTCTATACTTCTTCTCGCGTAGCTTCGTCACTCATAACGAATAGCCTTAACTCTTTACTTTTGCATTTATGGCCGATAAAAAACCGTTCGTCGCACCTATAACATAGCCCTTTTTCTTTTTTACTTCGTAATTTGGAGTCCGTTAATCTCCTAAATGGCGCTTTCCTCCTCGAGCTCATCGGTTGAGAGGATTGGGTGACTAATCAGACGCGGTTGTTGTCAGGTCCTTTAATGCTGGGGCGGCTATTGGTGCTTGCAAACGAGGAACTCTGAATGGATCCTCCCCGACTTGGGCTGGACATGTGCACAATAGTTTTGCTTGCGGGGGCCCGTGCACTTAACAGGTTTGCGTCTCTTGTTATAGCCCGGTTCTTGTCCTCCACTCGCTGGGCCGCCTTCATCATGGCCTTGAGATCTATTGGTTCGAAACATAACACTTCCGCTCTAATGGGTTCCGTCAGCCCGTTTAGGAACATTCCTTCCTTGACCTCGGCAGAAATGCCTTTTAATGGAGCGGCTAACTTTTCAAACTCCGCTCTGTACTCTGCTACGGTACCTTCTTGACGAATGGCCAGAAATCAAGTGCCAAGGGACCCTTCTGAAAGGTTTGAGTCTTATATGAATTAGGAATAATATAGGGATATAAGAGAAATTAGTTAGAGAGTTTGTTAGGATTTTCTATTATAGAGGGTGAGGTGAGTGGAAAGGGTATCAAAATATTGAGTGAAAACTTGTGGGCTCTTAGAAAATGGTTCTCTAGAGATGGGAGGTTCCAAGACCTATTAAAACTTGGTTTATTTTGTATTTTTTACTTATTTTATATTTCAATCTAGTTTGGGTCTTATCAATTTGGTATTTGAGCTCGATCTTGGCCTATGGCGGGTAAGATGGAGAGAAGAGTAGTAGCGTTGGAGGAAGGGATCGCGGGAGTCGTTGCGAAGCAAAGAGCAATGGAGACGAGCTTGAAGGCGCAATTCAAGGAAGCAGACGATAAGCAGCAATTTCAGTTTGCGTTGATTAGGGAGGAAATGCAAAGGCTATTTGGTGAGCTGAAAGGGGCGCGCAAAGAGATGGGCTCGGAATCGTGAAACATCGAGATGATAATGGGGCTGGAGAGAGGGAAATGGCGGATGGGTGAAGAAGCAGACTGCGACGGTAGATGCTGCCAAGAGAAGCAGATCGAGATTGATAAAGACGAAGAAACTGAGGTGAAATCAAAAATAAAGTTTGCTATACAATAAGTGAAATCCAGAGAGTAGAGTAGTATTGAAGAAGAAAATATTCCAGAAGTTCGAAGCTACTAAATATCGAAGATACCTAGAACATGCGACCAAAAAGAAAATGTGGATTCCGGTGATGAAACGACGTCGTCCGACGGCAAAGATTCACTGTCCAACGACGAAGAAGAAGAGTCGAAGGCCACCGACGAAGGATAAGAAAGCACAATGGACAGAATCTGATGCGAAGAAAACGCGGAAACGACGGACAGAGATTGTGAAGAAGAGTCGTCGAATGCTAGTGTTAAAGAAAGAAACGCCAAAAAGAATGAAAGAGATAATTGTACATGGAGGAATCCAGAAGATAAAGAGGAAGCGAAAAAAAAAAGAATAAAAAAGAGAGAAGAATAGCAGCATCATCGTGAGGGAAAGGAAAGGAGAAAATAAACAAAAAGAGCAAAGAAATACGAATACCTAGCGGCTAAGGTTTTCCCCTAATGACATGTGAGGTTAAGGATGGGCCATGGGCTGGAAACACTGAATTACTGGATTGTTTATTTTTTTGGGCTTGAGCTGAGATTACAAAGATTGTTGACTGCTGCATTGGGTTTGGGTAGAGTTTTTTTAGTTGCTTCTTTTTTTTATCATGGGTCTTAATTTTTTTTTTTTTTTGTACCCACACCTTGAAGACAAGGTGTGTTTTGGCCGGTAATGATAGGTTTGGGTCTTATATGAATTAGGAATAATATAGGGATATAAGAGAAATTAGTTAGAGAGTTTGTTAGGATTTTCTATTATAAATAGAGGGTGAGGTGAGTGGAAAATGTATCAAAATATTGAGTGAAAACTTTTGGGCTCTTAGTGAATGGTTCTCTAGAGATGGGAAGTTCCAAGACCTATTAAAACTTGGTTTATTTTGTATTTTCTACTCATTTTATATTTCAATCTAGTTTGGGTCTTATCACCCTCTTGTGTTGGTCGAAACCTAGCCAGGATCCTTCGTTTGAGGTCCTCCCACCCTTCAAAAGGATCACTGTCTTCTTCGTATCGCAGCCAGTGAGGGGCCATCCCACTAAAACAAACCGTCGTAACGGTTAACTTCTCTTTGTCCGTTAGTTGATGAATATCAGGGTCAGTCCCCTTGAATACTGGCATTTCGACTTTTTTGAATTTGCGTCTTACCCTTGTGTCATCTCTTTCTTCCTCATTTCTCCCGCGCTTGGTGTTTGACCCGTCCGACTCTTCTTCTGGGGACTTTCTTTTGTTGGCTATACCCTCACTTCGGGTTTTGTTCAGGGCGAGATTCTCTATCGCTCGATCATGTTCTTTTGTAATACTTCTCTGTTCCTCTACGTTGTGTAACAATTTTTCGATGTGCTTGGACATCGCCGTAAGCCTTCCCTCGATTCCCCCTTTCCCAACACTCATTTCCGCCAGCCTATTCTCGATTCCGGTAGGAATCGATTCCTCACTTACACCTCCCTTATCACATTCCTCCATCGTCCTTCCTCTCCCCCTATTCGAGGAATTCCTTGTTCTCCCCAGGATGAACTGCATGATACCAATTTGTTAAGACACTAAAAGTTCTTAACAAGTAGGAATTCTATTAGATATGAATTCAGCCACAAAACATCAGATTGTCACCAATTGTAGAGGGTGACTTCTCTCCCAAGATTACTAATGTAATACTTCAAAATACATAAAAGCATGCCCTATATCCAGGCTAACACAAAATATAAATAGACATCACAAAAATAGGACTAATCTGATCTCCAAGATCTCCAACGACTATAAAACGTTTAACTGTCGCGTCGATTCCTTCTCTGGTAGACATGTCTGATCGGCGGCGTAACAGTATCGATAGTGTTTTAGGACTTCAGCATATTATGGAAAAATAGAGGGACTTGTGGACAAGTTGTTAGAGGATTAGTCAGGGAGGAAGGTTATAAATAGGAAGGCTAGGAGTAGTATTGGAAAATATGAATTGTATTGTGAATTGGGCTTGAGTATTCTCAAGATTAGGTAAGGTCCAACTATCTCGAACGACTTGGTTTATCGTGTAACCGTGATGATTTATCAATAAAGGATTTTGGTTCATATTAGAATCATTGCTTCAATGTGCTGTATCTCTGCTCATGTGAAAGGATTTATGAACTGAGAGATCTGAAAAATAAAAAGGAAAAAGCAAAGAAATCAATATATTCCGTATAATAAGTACTGCATCGAGAAACATTTTATTTTTTTAATTTTCAATTAGCTCCCCAATGTTTCATGTTAATATATTCTTTAAGAGCTATGTAACTCTATTCAACATGAGCTTAGCTTATAACATAATTAGCTCCCCTATGTTTCATGTTTCTATAATTTTAAAAGACTATTAGTTCGACACGAGCTTAGCCTAGCAACTCAAGTTTCTCTACTTTCTGTCGTACATTTGTATCCTCCCACGGTCCCACCTGATAACTAGTAGTTTAGTTCTCAACTGTTTGTTGCATTTGATCTTGTTGCAGCCTTTTTCCTCGTCTGATGAAGTAAGAGATGTCAACGACTTCTTAATATGTCTTGCATTGGATCAAAATGACATTCTTTTCTGCAAAAAGAAGGTAAAGTATGAATAGCAGCATTTTTTTTTTTGTACACTGCTTTCTTGTTCTGGAAAGTTTTGAAAGTGAGCATCCCCATTAAATTATTCACCGAAATTTGATTCAGCAAGGGTCACACAAGTTTGAATTTTCTACCTTCATTGACAAATAATTTAAGTTTATCTTTTTTCCCCATTCGTTGGCTTGCCTTTCTAAATTTTCAAGTGATAGCCAGTAATGATGAGAATTACACATTCATGTGGATGATGAAGATTATTATAATTTATGCCGACAGATTAATCAATAGTAAAGAAGAAACCAGCAATTACATTAGGTGGTTTAACCAAAGTTTCTTGCTAGTTGCAATATATTATATTTTAGCAAGAATTGTTGAGTTCTGTAGAATAGGTATGAAGTGTAAGAAAAGTTGGACCAGGAATCTAACCTCAATGAATGAACATTGACATTAAACCATATCACTAAAATGGAAATGATGGAAGCCAAATGGATAGAAGTTCATATTTATTGGTATGCGTCCACCATCCCTCCCAGTTTTATTATCAAAATTGGCTCCCAAACTCTACTAACTAAAACTCATGCTGCCATTTAAGCCAAATGGATCATTTTCATCATCTTTTTCTTCTAATTATTGGCATGAGTCCTTTTGTACATTTCCCAAGCAATTGCATAAACTTTAGAAACCTAAAGAATCTGTTCCTTCATGATATTCTAGTATTCACTTTAAGCCTCACAATTTCGGTTATAAGGCCTGGGGATGCCAATAACACTCGTTAAGTGTTCCCACACATCGAATTGCAAAGAAAAGTTCTGCATGGGTTTAGACTTGTTGTTCAACAGAGAGTTTCCACAGTTATTTTTCCCTTCTACGTAAATATAAAATTAACAATCAACTTAGGGAGTTTAATCTATGCAATCAAACTAGGTTCATCATTTATCTTATTATATACATTTCTTTGAGAATTTGTGTATTTTGATCTGTTGGACATCATTTTGTTTGGTGGACACGGTATGATATCATACTGTTAATTTACTATTTCTTATCATTTATTACATTTTTCTGTAGAAATTATTAGAAACACGGGGTTTCAAGACTGAGAATTGTATTTACTTGAAGTGCTCACTGTGTCACGAGGAAGTGAATACCGTTCTGAAAGAAATGTTACAAATTGCAAGAATTACTCACTTAAATGAGGTAACCTGAAAATTTCTCTAGGTCAAAGTTTTCCTGTCACGTCTTAAGTTAATGGTTTTCATGAATGCCGTATACCTTGTAATAAATTGGAAGGAGTGCTATGCTAAGTAATTATGGTACTTGCGTGTGCTTAACTAAGATTTATTTGCATTCTAGTTTTTTGTTTCTTTTTTTTTCTCTAATATTTATGTAGGGGAAAGAAGAGGGGAAACAAGGAGTATTCGTTTGTAATTATTTATATCTCAAATCCATCTAATATATGTAGTACTTACTGATAGCTACCGTAATGATTGAGGTGCAGCATGAAATGTATTTTGGAGACGATGACACATGTACACCAGCAGATTCCTACAGTCCCAGGAATGAAATGGAGGCCTTCCATACGATAATTTCTCTTGTTGACAAATCTCTCTCTTGTTGTAAGCCCGTCCAATTTAATGTCTTGCAAGAACTACGTAAAGCAGCTATTCGAATGATCCACGCGTATGGAGATGTATACAACATGGAAGCTAAGACTTTGGAAGACAGTTGTGTGAAAGAAAATTGTTTGTTACAGTGGGGTGAAATCAATGGTGTTAGAACAAGCTTGCAGGTAGCTTGTAAGTCACCATCGTAGCTTCTTGGCAATATTCATTGTGATTCACAACTATTGATGCTTGATTTTGAATTGTTGCATAATTGAAAGTTTGAAACATTGGAGGGGCACCATAATTTTTTAAATACCAAGGAAATGTAAATTGTATGCTTTATTCTTCATATAGATGTTGAAGGTGCTGGCAGAGGAGCCATAGCCAAAGAAGACCTAGACGTTGGTGAAAGTGTATTGGAGATCCCTCTAGCTATTATTATTTCTGAGGAGCTCGTGCATAAAAGCACCATGGTAAATTCATCGTAAGAAGCTATTGTAGTTGCCAATCTTAGAATTTGAATCTTCTAGAACTTCCTGACAGAATAATGGTATTAAAAGAAGTACACTCTTGGTCTTTTAAAATGAATTCCTTACTAAATCTTACCATCCAGATGCTATTTTTGAACTCTTCATTTCATCTTGAACACTGCTCTTGTCACCTAGTAAGTAAATGATTATGAAGGTGTTTGGATGTGGAATTGTTGAGTGATTATAATTGAGTGATTGGAAATGTGAGTTTTTTTTTGGTAGAGTAATTTTGAGTGATTATAAATGAGAGATATTTTGAGTTATTGGAAATGAGTTTTATTAATAGCTCGTTTGGATGAAGTTATTTGTAGAAGAGTTGCAGTTAATAGCTTGTTTAGATGATAGTTTTTATAGAGTGATTGCAGACAATAGCTCATTTAGATGAAGAGTGAAATGAGTGGTTATTTTGAGGGGTTAGAGAAATGAATGATTAGAAATGAGTGGTTAGAATGAAAGGAATGATTAAAAATAAATAATGAATAATAAGTGATTAGAACTTAGTAATGAATGATTATTTTGAGTGGTTAGAAATGAATGATAAAAAATGAGTGATTAAAAGTGATTACTCTAGCTCCACCAGTGAATTAAGGATTTTACATTTTCAAGTATTTGTTTATCATATAATAAATTTTTCTCTCCACCAGTGAGGTTCATTGACGTTGCTTTGTTCTCTCTAAAGCATGCATGCATATTAACAATTGATTACAATAGTTTTAGCAGTATGACTGAAGTTGTGTAGAAAAACTTTTTCTACCTAGGTATCTCTTGCAATTGAGGCTGGTGTTTCCTCACATCACTCTAGATGCCATTTGTATAACCAGCAATGCACAATTGTATTAGTTACTTTTGGTTGATGCAAGTGCTAGTTACTTTATTTTAAGAGGCTGGTGAGAATAGGGGGCCTGGGGTACGTCCTTGATAAGGTATATTTTCAGGTAGACGATTTCATTTGAAGACATTGTTGCACACCCCCACTTGTCTATAGAAGGTCTCTTACATTGAGTAAGCAAACTATGGTAGTTAGAAGTACTATTTGAAGTGATGGCCATTAGTAACGTAGAGAACGAAGTTTTTAATGAGTGATGACAAAAAGAAGGTAGAACGGTCACGACTTTATGCTTAAATTTCAGTATCCCATATTATCAAAGATGGAAGGCATGTTGTCTGAGACAATGCTGTTGCTATGGAGTATGAAGGAGAAGCACATTGCCGATTCCAAATTCAAGGTCTACTTCGATACAGTACCAGAAGCGTTTAATACTGGTATTTACCATTACCTTCAGATCATTCTCACTTCTTGTGATACGGTTGGGTTCAGAATGAAAAATTGGATGCAAATTTATCAAATGGTTAATTTTTCTTGTTGGTTGCTTATAGAATCTTCGGTTAGAAGTTAGCACAACTTTTAGGTTAATAAATAGTAAGGGCATATGGGTAATTATTTAGAGAGTTAGTTAGATATCTTGTTATAATTAGAATACGAGGGATTGAGAGAAGTTATCAAATGGTTTAGAGGAGGTTCTTAGTGTCTTACAAAAGTTCATCTTGTAACTCTTGTTCCATTTTTAATATATCTCAGATCGTTGTTTTTGTTAGGAGGTATCCTATTCCTAACATGTTCTTTCACTTTGGAACTCTTTTCTAATCTAATACTGATGTGCTTTCTTCTTGAAAATTTGATGGTAAGGTTGTAACATAGTAATTGAGGTGCATTCCGTTTATCTCACGTGTTTTAACCTATCCTTTGTAATTAGTAGTATCATTCTTGGAATCTGACTTCTGAGCACTGAAGCAGAATAATGGCAAAACTACAGCTACGATTAAATCATCGAAACTCTAATCATGTTCTGAATTGTGCATGAAATAATTTTATTTTCCTAGTCTAAGATTTTTCAATAAGTTCACAGGGTTGAGTTTTGGAGTTGGCGCAATGACGATTTTGGACGGAACTCTGCTTCTCGATGAGATAATGCATGCAAAAGAGGTTTGGATCTCACAAATCTTCTTGGACATTATTTATTTGTTGAAACAACCTCTACCGACAAGCTATGTTTTTATTTTCTTATGTGAAAACAAAAGTAATTTCACTACATTTTTCTCCTATATTTTCCTGGGTCATGAAAGTTTGGATAGATGCGGTAGACATTAACCGAAATAAAGTGAAAAAAATAAAATCATTTTTCTTGTCTGGTTCACTTTTTAAGGTTAGGCATTTAGCTCACTTTTTTAATGTTTTCTATTTCGTTTTGATAACCTGATTTTTGGTTATGATAATTTGGCTTTTGACTTGTATTTATATTTATATGTAATGTTAACTTCTTTGCAGCACCTGCGGGAACAATACAATGAATTATTTCCTGCCTTATGTAAAAACCATCCTGATGTTTTTCCTGAGGAGTTCTATACTTGGGAGCAGTTCTTGTGGGCTTGTGAACTTTGGTATTCAAATAGCTTAAAAGTCATGTTTCCTGATGGAAACCTTAGAACCTGCTTGGTTCCAATTGCCGGTTTTCTCAACCACTCGGTATGTTGCTGCAGTTTCCCCTACCAGAGTTTTGCTTCTAGGTGCACACTAGAGTGCGCCTGGGTACACGTTTTAAAACACTTGGGAGTGTTAGGTGATATAATTAAATTTACCTCAAACTATCAACTTAAACTTTTGGATTGATTAGTGATTTAACATAATTCAACGATTTCCTCGCATTTAACTCGGGTGGCATTCTGATTTCTTATATCTTAAATTAAAATGTTTAATTTACTATTTCGAATTTGAGGTCCCATTTTCCTATGCTTCATTGTTATTTGGTTCTTTGGTACAGTTGCATCCGCATATACTGCACTATGGCAAAGTTGATTTGGATACAAATTCCTTGAAATTTCGCCTATCAAGACCATGCCGTGCAGGAGAAGAATGTTATCTTAGCTACGGGAATTACTCCAGTTCTCATCTGATTTCTTTCTATGGTTTTTTACCAGAAGGAGACAACCTTAATGATGTCATTCCATTAGGTATCTTCTTGTTCTGTCAAGTAGACATTTGAATGAAGCTTTGATTTGATATGCTATTTAGATATGCATTTCTTATACTACTCTTGTTTACTTGTGTGTGCAGACATCGAGTTTGGCGATGGTGATAGCAATAGCATCACGTCAGACTGGACTAATCATATGGTGAGGGGAACTTGGTTGTCAAAGAACCAAAGCATATTTCATTACGGTTTGCCCTCGCCATTATTAGACTGTTTACGAAAAGCTCTGTTCTCTGAAATACACGCCAAGCGAAAGGTAATATAATTTTCATCTTTTTTTTGCTCATTTCTCACTCCCGTGGGATTGAGAATTCTGTTCATCAGTTATTATCGCTCGTTTGTCTTAACCTTGTAGCTGTGGGAAAGCTTGGAAAATGAAATGAAAGTTCTCCAGGATCTCCTCTCAATCTTTGATGGAATGATGGATAATCTCGAGGACGAGAATGAAGACAGGTAACTAAGCGTATGAACTATATGAGGTTGATATAATTAAAATTTACACTGACCCATTAAGTTAAACTTTTGGGTTGATTCAATCGATGATTTAGCATAATTCAACATGATATTAGTGCTAAAAATCATGAGTTTAAACTGCTGAACCCATCCGCTTAAGCTTTGAGATTGATTAGTGACTTAACATATTTCAACTTTATACAACTTGAAAGCAATGATTTTCCATTGAATATACTTCGAAAATTGTACAGGGAAAGTAAAGAATGGGATGTAAAGTTAGCCTTGAACTACAAAGATCTGCAAAGGAGGATAGTTTCCTCATGTGTGACTTCATGTCATGCCGGTATCAAAACAGTTGAACTTGCATTACGAAAATGCATGGAAGAGAACACTCGAGGCTAGAAACACGAAGCTTCGAGTATGCTTGTTCCGGGTAAGCCAGTTTTGAAATCTTATCTTAAACCAGATTTCTAGTCCCTTTAAGTAGATAGGATGGTTGTATCAAAATTAGGCAAAACAGATTTCTATTTAAGTCAAGTCCATTTGAACTGTTTTCTTTAAATAAAACTTTTGAATGCTTATGTGATTAGTTTAGTCATAATGTCTAAATTAGTTGAGTTATGATCAAGTTGGTGTCTAAACTAAATTTAGTTATTGTTTATCATTTTCCAAGTTAGACTTGTGGAATATTTGTTTGTATTTTGAATAAGTTAGATATTTGAACTTTGATTATATTATGCTTTGATAAGTAAAAGTCAAACTCATCTATGTTTTGTATTTAATTATTCCTATCTTAAGCCAATACTACATCCGATTATTCTTATAAACATACAGTTTGACAATGCAATATTTGATTGTAAAGAAATATGTATTAAACTAATGTCTCGATAAATAACCATAAATTAAACTTGCAAATTTTAGTTCTTTGAGTCTTTCCTGTTTACTTGATGAACGCATGATTGTTAATAATAGTAATACTTTCGAACTTTGAAATGTAGCAAAAACATATTATCCATGTTTGATTCAAGGTAATGTACGACATTAGGACTATATATTGCATAATTATCAATTATGGTGTTTGTTTTTAGTTTTTATAAAACTATTAAAATGAAATTTTATAGTTTTTTTTTTTTTTAAAAAAATTCTTACCCAACCCAGTTATCATTATAATTCCTTCTTCAAAACCACTAAGAGTAATCTCATAATTTCTTATCACTCCTACCCTTATACATTAAAACACCCTACATACTCAAGTTGCAACTGCTCCTTTTGACATCATAGTGTTAAATTAAATAGAAACAAATATTCTTTATCTAGCAATTGAGTTGTTTTTCCCTACTCATAAAGTAATGATTATATTTGAAATAATGCAATTCCCAACCAACTAACATTTCTTTGTCAACCAATGTGACAATGATTGATGATGATGTTGCATATTCAACAAAAAAAACACCAACCATTTGTTTAATTTATTTTATTAAAATTGCTTTTCATAAATATTTTGGGCATGGTGGGAAGGGATGGAATGGGAATGTACAAGTTTACTCTTGTTTTTCTTTTATTATTATTTCTTTTCATTTCTTGTATTTAAACAAATCTTTTACTAATTTATTTATTTATTTTACATGTCAAAATTTGGTATATTAAAACTTTTACCCAATCTTACTAATGTACCAATCGATGTAATTGCTTCTTTTCCTTTTTTTTTAATTAATCAATAATTTTAAATTCTTTCGTTATCATAACAATGTATTTATAATCTATTTTTCATGTTCATGTTAATATAAGATCAAATGTTTTCATCGATAAATTGGATTCATAAAGGTTGATTTTTTTTTTTTTTTTGAAATATCATAAAAGTTGATCTAGATTCATATGAATGCAAGATACTCTTAAACTTATTTTCTTCTTAAGACTCTCGTCAAGAAACATTTCACTAAGTTTAGTTTACAATATCGCATACAAAGTTATTTATTTGAAAATTTTATAGACATTATAAATAATTTTTTACCATTCCACTTTAAATAATCACATTCAGTGAATTATATCGTTACAATATTTATTTCAAAGCAACTAAAAAAAAAACACAAATCATAAAAACAAAATTTCTAATTTTTAAAATTATATAAATTAAATTAGAGTGGCCCACATTTACTCATAAACTAGTGGCCAATAAAAAACAGAGTGGCATTTGCATATTTGCAGCTCAACAAACTTTGTCTCATTCGTCCCTCTGCCGTTGCCGACGCCGTCTCTTCTTATATACATATTATCTATTTTAGCCTCTAATTTTCAATAATATTTTTTATTTTCCTTTATATATATATATATATAAATATTTTTTTTAATACTCTAGTCTGCACATGTTGGTTTATTTAAGCAATTTGATAACTTTTTTTTTTTTTTGGGTTTTTAAAATTTAACCATGTATTATTAGTCCTAGAGAAAGTTTAAACCTACACCTTATTTATGTTTTTAAAAATCAAATCAATTTTGAAAAATAAAAAATCTAAATAATTGTTTTGACGTAGGAAATTTGATTAAAATTCACATACAAATATAAGAGAGGATGAAATTTTAGGTAGAAAAATTATTTATGTTTTTAAAAATCAAATCAAAATTTTAAAGTAAAAAAAAAATTTAATAATTGTTTTAGTTTATGAAGTTTGATTAAAATTCAGATTGCAAATTAAAGAGATGGTGAAATCTTATGTAGAAAAATTGACTTAAATTTTAAAAATCAAAAACGAAAAAATCAAATAGTTTTCAAACGAGATCTTAGTAATTTAACATTTACCTCTTTTATTTTTACTATATGTCACATGGATAAATTTAAATCACTAATTTCTTAAAACAATGAACACAATTCACATTAGATAAATTGGTCCTTCGACATTCGCTGATGTCGTTGAGCTACGGCTCTTCTAACATAAGTTGCTACCTTTTTAATGATATCCAAGGCATAAAATTTAGTTTATGAGCGAATATGATGCATCTTTTGAACCAAAATGGACATAGTTTAAATATAATTAAAATAAAATAAAAAAAAGTTTGTTTGAGATGTTGAATTAAAAAAAAATAAAATGAAAGTTGAACGGTTTTTTTTTTTTTTATATTGATGAGAATGCAAATCAGTTTATGCAGATTTCAACTATTTTCAGAAGACGTTTGCATAGATTACATTTACACTCTCTATAATGAGTGATTATGGATCGATTCATAAAGTGCGCTCATTTCATGTCACTAAAGCTTAATTATTCGGTCGTCGTTCAACCTGCCAAAAGGTTAGTGCATATTATTTATGTTAATTGTCGATAAAAAATTTAAGACATTAGTAAAATTAGAAATTGTATTTCCATTAAAACTTATCAAATGAAATTGTTCTGAGAAAACCAAAACTAGATTCCTCTATCCTTCTAATTCTCCAAGATTTTTATTAATAAAATAACAAATATATAGACATAATACTCTTTGTTTATTTTTTATTTTTTAATATGTAAATGGAAAATGGAATCTCAAAGCTCAAGAACTTTAGTAAAATATAATATTCTCAACTCAAATTACAAAAGTAGTTAAATGTCGATGGTTTGTGGGATGCTATTTCTAGCTGCAATGGTTTAGGGTGGATCATTAGAGATTTTAGAGGCATTCCAAAGCTTTGGAGTTCAAGAGGAAGGTTTAAAGCCTCTTCAGCAAAAATCATGGAAAGTCTGTCTATCAGGGTCTAAAGCACATCATTGATAGAGTTGCGGGTGGTCTCCCTCCAATCTTGGTGGAATCAAATTTCTGTATATGTGGTTAATATTGTAAATGAGCTCTTTTGTTTCTTCCAATCATTCCTCCCCATCGCCAGTCGATGCTATTGTGAACTTCGAGTGTACACGTTTGGTTTTTCAAAAAAAATAAAAACAAAATAAAAAGTAGTTATTTTATTTTTTATTTTTTTTAGGACAGAAAACAGTAATTTTATATTATATCAACATTTTCTAAATAACTTAATATCTTTTGACTATAAGAATTGTGTTGAAATGTCTTCCACAAATTTGAGTTGAATTGATTTTCTTTTTGACAAAATATATATATATATATATATATATATATATATATATATTTATCTTCAATATATTAAAGTTGAATTGATTTGTCATAAAAATAAGTTGACTCGAAATTAAGGTGGGAAATTAATTAATTTTTTTATTGTAAAAATGCATTTATATTAAGCTATTCTCAACATAAAAAAATATTGAACTCTATACAAAATAAGAACCAAATTTAAAAAAGAAATTCAAAAAAATTGAAAAAGGACATAAAAAGGAAAAAACATTTAGCCAAAAATATTAAGTGGATTATGATTTTATAATAATAATTATTATTATAAAGAGATTTATTATTGCTATTTATTTATAAATTTCAGTCTTATTCTCTTAATTATTAACCGGGAAAAAAAAAAAGCGCAGAAGCGAGCAAGAATCAACAACAGAGAGAGAGAGAGAGAGAGAGAGAGAGAGCTCCATCTCTGTTTCATGTCTGTGAAAGCTTTTGCTCTAAATTCATATCTGCTCTTGCTTTTTCTCAAGCACCCAACGGAGAAATTATTCAGAATTAAATCCCTTTTTGCTGCTGCACCATTTAATTTTGGATTTTGATCCTGAATTTCTAAACCCTTGTTCTCCTTTTTTTCATCATATTTTCTCTGTTTTTTTATACCCTTTTACCCAGAAATGTTGGTTGCAAATAGTTTCGATTTGTGGAAGAAGGATGGGTTCTTTTCTGCCGCCGAGCAGGTCCAAGAATCCGCCGACACGTACGTTTTAGACTCTTAATTTGATTTGGGGTTTTCTTCCTCTTCCTTTTTTTTTTCGTTATCTGACTTATTTGTTGTGATTTTTCTTTTTGGTGGACGTTTAATTTTGATGATTGATTTGTATTCTGGGATTGGTTGATTTAGTTGGGATGATCTGTTTATGAATGATTCGTTTTTTCATACTTTTTTCCGGTTGTTTTGAGCTCTTAATGTTTGTTTATCATCCTTGTCTCTCTGTATGTTTTTCAAGATGATTAAGCTTATGTTATTTGTTTTAGTTGGATGGGAGTTTCTACTGTAATGATGGTTCAAGAACCTTTTTTATAACCAAGAATCGGTGCTTTGCTCCCCTACACCCATATCTGTCCTGAGATTTGGATGCGGTAAAGAATTTTACAGTTGCTCGTGGGTTTCGAACCTCGAATTTCTAAGGGAGCATACCTTGGGACCCCAAGCTTCTACCAAGGAGGAGTCCCAGTTAAGCTTACTCGTGGATTCGAACCTCGAATTTCCTAGGGAGCATACCTTGAGACCCCAAGCTTCTACCAAGGAAGCTACCCGTTTGGGACTCGAAGTTCCTTAAATTTATCGATCCATGAAGTTTTATTTTCTGTTTGTGCAGTTGAATGGTGACCTGAATTCTATAAGTTTATATGTTTACTAAGCATTAGGGGATTCTATTGGTTTCTTCATTTGTTCAACCATTTTCTAGGGCATTAAATTTAGCTAATCAAAGATGGCTCTTTATTGCCTCTTTCTCCTGTATTGATACTCCTGTTGGTTTTTATGTTTCAGAATGGAGTTTGCATTTAGGACATGGGTAAGAGAGAAAAGAGAGGGGCTAAGTCCTGGTGATTTGGATGAACTCCGCGGGGAGGTAAAAACGGCTCTTGGCACGGCCAAATGGCAGGTTGGATACTGAATAGAACTTAAAAAAATGCATCTGTTTTAGTTTTTACTGCCATTTGATTATCTGCTATGTCTTCCAAAATCTAATGAAATGGTAATTAGGATTCTTAAATGATAAGCCAGATGTACAAGTACTGAAATACAGGACAATTTAGCAAGATTCTATATTTTGTAGTGATACAATGTGTATACACTGATTCATAATCATAGTTATATGTGTTGTTTCTTCTGTTGTCAATTAGCTGGAAGAGTTTGAGAATGCTGTTAGAATTAGCTATCGTTCCAGAAGTGAAGAACATGTGTGGGAAAGGCACAGAATTTTTATTGTAGCCATTGCGAATCAAATTTCCCGTGTTGAAGCTGCTTTAAGAGAATCTTATGACAAAGAGGGCAAACAGCCTCTTCGATGGGTGAATCTAAATGAAGAGGAATGCAATGATTTGGCTACATTTCTCTCTGGAACATCCCAAGTACCACGTAGTGCGAAAACTGAATCCTCTGCTTATAGGTCTATAGCAAAAAGTTATACATATGAGAATCATCAACAAGCAGCAGTAGAGATTAATGTTACGCCTTCCTGCAGCTTGAATAATCCCTCTAAAATGAAGGGCAGTGAATATGTGAACTCTGTAGATATAGCCTCACAAAAAGTCAAAGATATGGAAGTGAAAGAATGCTTTGGAAAGGTAAATGATGCGCTATGCAAAACAGATAGAATGACGAAGGCAAGAAGAGCAAGTCCACCAACTGCTCCTGACCTGCAAGTTGTTATTGCAGATGAAAATCAAGAGAGAAAACAGTCTATTACAAGTTTAGAATTTTTAAGAAAAGGAAAATCGGGATCTGTCTTCTTGAACCGAGGATGTGGAAATTTTTCTCAGGTAAGCATTGTAGGGAACTGCTTCAATTTTGGTATTTATCTCTTAGTTTGTACTCTCTTTTCTGATAGGAAACAAAAGTTCTAGTTTATTTTTTGGCTGTTATATTCTTAATGAAAGTTGAAACTGATAAACTAGAATTTCTTATTGCTATGGAAAAAAGGCTACAACAATCAAAGAAAAACGAGAGAAAGTGAAACATAAACACACACAAATTTATGTGGTTCACTAACCGTGTGGTTCAATAAGGAGAAAACGAATACAAGAATGTTGATCAAATTAGGTTAGGATTTTAAGAGTGTTTATATAGTAGACTCTCATAAAATCCTATTACAAGTATGACCCAAATACGAAAACATAAACTCAATTATATATTTCGTCGCCCCTAAGCCCTCATCGGGGCATCGCTCTTGAACCCTGCTCGCTGACCAGGTAGTGGGATCCCGACTAAGTAATCATGTAGCATCAAAATTTAAGGTATATCTCAACATGTATAGAACATAATATATCCCATTCCAAATATTCTTTTGAACATGAAACGGAGTATGTTTTGTTGTGTGTAATTGTGCCCTTATGGCTTCCAAATGAAATGTAACTCCAACTCTATTTGTACATTTTCTCTCAGCTCTTCCGTAGGGTTCAACAGCAACAAATATACAGACCCTGGCAGCTTCAGCTTGCATGTTCTGTTCAATTTACTCTTGCTTTGATGCTGACTATATTTTTTATTGGTGAGTTTCTATTTTTCTCAAGGTTTTGTGGCACTCGAGTTTTAGTAAGTTACAAAATTTGGATCCAATTTGAAGTATGTTATTTTTTTTTAGAGAACTTTAACCCAAGAAAATTGCATGGATTTAGATTTAGTTTCTTTCTGATTAGTTGAAAATGTTTAGGGAGATCTCAATTGCCGGTTGGCTAAAGCTCTTATATTGGCAATGTTATGAGATTCCCAGAGATGTGTATTTTCTTTTATATTCGTGAGTTTCTAGGGCAACTTGCGCATATCTCGTTTATTTTCATAGGACATACCGCTTGATCCTATAAAATTTTGATGTGAACAAAACTTGTAGGAAATTACTTCTTAGGTAGGTGGCCACCATGGATGAAATCCATCACCTCTTAGTTAGTGATGACGCTTTTGACCTCTAGGTCACTTCATGATAGTTTTCAAATGTGTATTTATTAAAATTTGGAAGAAGATATCGATCATCTTCTTATGCATTCTCATTTTCCCTTACAAAATGGGGAATTGGATGGAACAGTTTATGCTAGCTTGGGTAGTTAATCTTAAACATGGTAATGACCTATTGTTTCAAGTGATTTGAGTTAAGTTTTAAAGGGCCAGCCAATGGCCATGATGAAAAACTTGGCTATTGCAACTTTATGGGATACTTAATGAAAGCTGACAACCTTATCATTAAAAAAAAAAAAAACTTTGTTGGGAAGATGGAGAAGAAGAATATGGGGTCTTCAAAGCCAAGAACAAGAGAGGGTATTGCCCACAATTTGATGACGTCTTGGGTTTAATTAAGCCTATAGGTTAAAAGAAACTTAATCATTTAAAACTCTAGTTATCTTATAAAATTGGCTCCAAGGTTGGTGAAGCCTTCCTAAATTTAGTTGGGGTTGGTCATCAATGTTATGTGAGGAGTGAGGCCCAATAATACTTATTTATAAAAGAAAAGGTGGAGACGTATTGGCCTTTCTTGTTGTGTTGTCTCCAAGGGTGGTCTTGTTGGTAGAGGCTTGGAATGTTCAATGTTTTCTCTCTTGAAGGTTCCAGATTCGAAACCTACGAGGAATTTAATTGAAAAAATCCCTTGTCTCCCGGGTTTGGGCCCTGGGTCTGGCACAGGTGTCATAGAAGCTTTGATTCCCTCTTGTAAAAAAAGAAGATATTTGTTGTCTTTTCTTTATTTATTTTTGTCTCAACTAGTTGGATACCCTAAAGTTGAACATTTTGGTTTCCTTCATTCTTTCCTTCTTTTTCTTTTAGTTTGATAAATTTTTCTTTCAAAAGAACCTCATTAGCTGTTTCTTGCATCCATGATACTTGTTTTTCTTTTAGTTTTTTTTCTATTGGTACATGGAACTGACTTCTTCCCTCGTTATTTTTTCTCTTATCTCTATTTAGTTCAATGATTTTGTAAACTAGTGACAAACTGACTGCAAATATGCAAGATGTCTATATCATATTCAATTAGCCTTTTTTTTCTTTTCATTCATTAAAAAAGCATCTAATAAAGCCTTCTAGTTCCAGAGCTAGCATCAACCAATTCCTATTCCAATTAGCATTTATATACTTGTTCTTGATGATTAGCTTGCGGTTTACTGGCTTACGCCATAAGATTTGTACTTGATGAATCATATGTTGGTTTTGTATGTCATGATATCTGTATGGATGTAAATGGTTTTAAAATTCAGATGAGCTTGATTATATATATTGTAATGAATAAATCTCTTTGGTCTCTTTATGCAAATCTTGCTAACGATGGTTCCCTCATTGTTTTTCTCAATATTTCCTTGCAGTGCCCATTGTATTTTATTCAGCTTGAGATTTTGAGTCCATTGTACAGCCAACGTTTTCGATATCGATAATAACAGGTATGTTGTTAATTAACTCAGTTGACAATACGCTGGGGTGGGGGAGAGAGAACCATTTAACATAAGTCAAAATTTGTTTGTCTATGCATGCCGAGGAACTTTCTCCAATAGGTCATCTGTTGAAAAATAGTTATGTCGAATAACATTGGGCTACATACGTAAGTTGAAACTACCATGAAAGCAAAACGTAGAATAAGGTCTTTTAACTCGTTATAAAAAAATTTTCTTTGTTTCTTGATATCCGTGAGCATTTGAATTTGCTTACGTGCACCTCGACTATTATCGTAGGACAATCATTTGACCTAATAACTTTTGACTCCCTAAAAACCATACATGGTTTACTAGATACATAATTGAAAGTTAGAGACTCATTAGACTAAAACTAATTTGTATAAGTTGACTTTTAGAAGTTTTGAATATGTATGGATCCAATGAATACAAAATTGAAAAGAACTAACACAAAAGTTGAAAGAACTATTAGACACAAATTATAAAGTTTTGGAACCTACTAATGATTTTGTTGAATTATGTTTAATCGCCAATCAACTCAAAAGTTTAAGTTCATGGGTTTGGGTAAATTTAATTTTATCAACTAGCATTCTCCTTCACTTACAGGCTTAGAAATTTGAGAAATTGCGTAAAAGGAAAAATTCAATTTTAATTGGAGAGGAAAGAACTTACAGAGACTCAAACTCAATACCTCGTGCTCTAACACCATGTTGAATTATGTTAAACCACCAATCAATCCAAAAGCTTAAGCTTATGGGTAGGGGTAAATTTAATTATATCAACCAACACATTTGTTTAAGTCTATGGGCCTAATGAATAGAAAATGGTTCCTTAATATTGTTGAATTATGTTAAATCGTCAATCAACTCATAAGTTTAAACTTATGAGTTGGAGTAAATCTAATTATATCAACCAACACTCTCTTACTTGAGGGTTGACTTGGCATTGGCAAGAATTCGAATATAGGATCTCTTGCGCTAATACCATGTTTAGTTATGTTAAATTATCATTCAACCCAAAAGCTAAAGTTCATGGGTTGGGATAAATTTAATTATATCGACCAACAAATATACACCATTAAATGAGATCTAGGGGAGTGGTGTAAACCTAAAAGGCTTATTGAATCTTAGTACTTATTTGTCTTATCCTGCTTGCTTTAGCAAATGAAAACTATTCCCTGTTCAAAATAAATAATTGTATATTTTTTTGATTAAATCATTACTTTTCAACCATTTTCAACCTCTATATTCTGCTCATTTAGTTGATGTACATGAACTAGAGCTGCTCCACAGTTGCTGAAGAAGCTTTGAAGAATAACAACATAACATTCATGTTCTTCTAAGTTCTTCCGTGCCATGATCAATCTCAAAATTTATTGGAATAAGGTACGTATTCATTATTGTTGTGGCCGCAAAGTGTAAATTGTCTGCTTGAATTTGCTATATATGTTACAGACAACATTGCCAGCACAAATAAATATTCAGGGCTTATTACAATTGTTTTTATATTTACCAAATAATCAATATTTTTTGTTTACTTTCCAAATACAGAATAGAAAACTTGAGATTCGCCTAAAAGAGCAATAGCTCAACAGCATCTGTGTACACCCAAAGACCATGTGGTTACGGGTTAGAATCCCCGACCCCTATTGTTGTAATAAAAAAAAAAAAGAGATTCCTGACATTGAGGCAATAATATGTGAATCATCCAATCTCTTTTTAGATGGTTTTTTCATTGATCCTTAATGCTAATTTGATTTTGTTGACTTGTGGACTTGTAATAGTGTCTCTAAGACATTTGATTGTTTGTTCATTGTTTATGTGGATTAGCTTGGATTACTTAGTGATGAACCTACGCTCTTAGGAAGCATCGAATGTCCTTTGATGTGCAGAGGAGCTATTATTAACTCCTTAACTTAATGCGGCATCGGGATTGAATTGCAATGATAATTGGTTGTATACGCGATCGAAAACCTTAAAGAGTTTGTTTGTTGAATGACTTTTGATGACTTCTCAAGTGTTGCAAAGTCTTTTTAAACACTTAAAAAATCCTCTAAATGAATCCTAAAACTCATTGATCATAGCTATGAATAGAAAATTTAAAAAAAAAATAGAAAAAAAAGGAAGAAAGGAAGAAAATATAAAAAAAGAAGCAAGAAAGAATGAGGAGTCAAAAGAAGAAAAGGATTATGAATTATAACTGACTTAGAAGGGGATTTTTCTATTTCTTTTGTGTCCCTTGTTAGGATTTAGGTGGTCAGCTTTTCAACCAGTATGTTTGTTGAAACTTTTGAGAATATACAACAAAAAAAAAGGGGTTGGGTTCTGCATTTTTCTTTATGCATTGCCTTCCCTTCATTTGTAAAATCTCAACCAAAGTATCAAGAGGCGTTTTTGTGATGGTTTTAGCTGAGAGTTATAAAATAGTTTTTTTTACGCGGTTGTCGAGAAGTAAGAAAACATAGCAATCGTCACGTGGCGCAATAGAAAGGTCTCATATGGCTGACTATTTTTAATAGGGAAGTTTATATCCATAGCCATCTAGCGAATAAAATTTACATTCCTGCCAAAAAAACAATTTTATTGCAAACATAT
>JBBMEG010000020.1:8513995-8544685 GCA_037832605.1 Cyclanthera cordifolia | reverse complement strand
TTTGCAATTAAAATCAATTTGGGATGAATATGTAATAATTATATTCAAATTGAATATCCATGTTAAATACCCTTTTTAATATATATATTTTTTTTCACTTTGGTAAATAGCTTTTTTTTTTATTTATATTTCTTTTATTTATTCAAAATCTTCGCTTAATTTTTTTTTTCTCTCTTTTTATTTATTTTCTTATATATATGTTTAAATATATATATAATATTTTTTATTGTCTCTTTATATTTTAAGAAAACAGAATTTTTAATTTTAATTTTTTTTTCGTAATTTAAAATTGTAATTTTATAAGTAATTTCATATTTTAAAAACATGTTTTACAAAATTAAATTCGATGATAATCAATTTTATATTTGATGAAAATTTCACTATCAATTTAGTAATTTAAATGTATAAGACATTATAAAACTATTTAAGTTTTTGTTTAGTGTCTTACGGCACAATTGCGCAAGTCACATAGCATTTTTTTAAACCTTTTTTTAAAAAATTCATTCGAATTGTTTATCACTTTTTTTCTTCTAAATATTTGAATTCATTTTTCCTAACTTTTTTATTTAAATTTGAATTTTTGTTATGTTACAAAATTATATTTGATGATAATTTGATTATCAATTTTATATTCGATAATTATTTGAAATTAATTTTGTAATTTAAATAAACAAGTGATTACAAATGTAATGAAGTCTTTGTTTGGTACCAAAACGTCACCTAACTTTTCTTCTTTTTTTTTATTTGATGATAACTTTTTTGTAATAGTCTTCGTTAAGAATGTGTACGAAGAATTAGCTTCCGACACAATTATACAAGTTTGGCATCGAGTTCTCAATTGGATGGTCACACTTTCATTAGTAGAAATGGACTAGCTTGTAGTTATAAATAGAAATGATGATTCATTTAATGAAGTTGCTTGTTTTTCAAAAAATAAATTTAAAAAAATTATTAAGTTATTGTCCATAAATAAATTTAAAGAGAGAGGGAGAGAGAGAGAGAATTTTGAGGACTAAGTGTTCTTGTCCATATCCAAAGCAATTTCAAGCATACCAGAGAGGTGTTTGGTGCATAGCCATCAAATTAACAACATAATCTCAAATGCATGAGATCTTCCTTTTATACTCTGACTTAACTTTTCATAAGTCATTAACTTACAAATCAAACACTTGCACAAACCCAAAATTCTACAATTCAATCACTTTACAAAAACAAAAAACATAGCTTATACAAACTTCATAACTTTCCAACCCCAAAATCCACAAGTTCATAAGAAAAAGGTTATTTAGCTTTCAACTCCCACAACTCCTTCTCTATTGATTACATACTCACAAGATGATTTAGGCAAATGGGGTGCAAAAACAACATGAACCCATCTTCTAGTTCTTCTTTGTCCTAACTCACCACCATTCACCATCCCTTCTCCTTCCCTAACAACTTCCTCATTTCTTGACAAAAACAATCTCGAGTTGATGCAATTCGCCCACGCGAGCCCGAGCGCCGGGCAGACTCGTCGACCGGATGAACACAAGGACTTCAAATTCCCAATTTGCAACGAATTCAATCCATCACAAGAATCCATTACATCAACTACCTGATTTGTCAACACCACAGCCAAAGAATACCTCTTAGCCAGCAACTTCAACTTCCCAGAAATTTTGAAGAACAGAGACGATCTCCGCTTGAGATCAGATGGGGTGTTGTCGAAATCAGACCGAAACAAAGCCGCAATCGAATCGATGACAATAAGCCTTGTGGGGAATGGGGAATTTTTATTTGCAAGGAAGGATTCTATCTTGGGCATTACGTCGAACAGTTGTTGGGCAGAATGAATGGGCTCGACAAAAATGTGATCGGAGGGATTGGGAAATTGGGGATGTAAAGAGGAAAATGATTGGGAGAGTTGTTGAAGGCGACGAAAGGGGAAAGGGAACTCTGTGTACAGGTAGAGAGAGGAGGCGCTTAGGCCGCCATGGGAGAGAGGGAGCTGAGCGCAAAGGGAGAGTTGGAGGCAGAGTTGGGTTTTGCCGCAGCCGCTCTCGGAGACGATCTCGGTGATGGAGTTGCAGGCCACGCCGCCGCCGCCGCCGACGGAGCGGTCGATGATCGGACATCCGAATGTGCACTTTTGGGTCGTTTCAAGGAGGTGGACGAGATTTTCCGGCGTCATTTCGGATTCTGAAAATGACGTGAGGGCTTAACTTTGTTGGGTTTTGTTTAATTTTGAGGTGCCCTCCATTTCAAATGATGTATTTTTCTTTTTTCTTTTTTCTTTTTTTTTATATTTTTAATTTTAGTTTCCATATATTGAAAACTTTCATTAATCCTTCCTTAGAAATTTATATTTCTTTTTTTCATTTATTTACTATGTTTTAATTAAAATATAAATTTAGGAGTGTCAATAGAAGTATATTCTGTATAGACATGATCTATGACTAAATAACTTTCTTTTAAATTAAAATACTTCAATAATCAACTAAGCAAAACATATAACAATACTCTTTAAATATATAAATCAAAACGAAAGAATATGTTAAACTCGATTTACAACTAGAGCCAGGATCTAACAAAAGACAAAAAAAAAACTATAAATTAAGAAACTTCTAAATCATAGGAGACACTGTTGGAACAAACTATTTATATAAGAGACATTCGTAGAAATTATAAGTTCAAAACCTTCAATGCATATATTGATAAATACAAAATAATAATAATAATAAAGAATTTGTGTATGCTAAGTTTTTTTTTTTTTTTTTTTGAAATTACAATAATGGGAAGTGAAAGATTCGAACTCGAGATCTCATTGTCTTTCGGCATTTACTAATACTGTTGAACTACTACTCTTTTGGCAATTTGTGAATGCTATGTAGTAACGAAATAATTATAATAATAGATAAATTATTTTAACATTGATTTGAACACTTGGAATGAGATGAAATGCTGATCCTTTTTTTTAATACGTTTTTATTAATTCAAATTGCTCGATTAAAGAATTGAAATCCTTAACTGAAGCTATTTTTTACCAAGTGTTGTCTTTAGGGAAATTTTCCTTTTTCGACTTACGGAGTTGTTTTTCTATTATTATTATTATTATTATTATTATTTAAAAGCCCTAACCTTTTTTATTTAAAAAACAGGTCGTTATAACCACACTTTAACTGATTTGTCCTCCAAAGTTAAATTAACAAAAGTTTTTAACTTTTTTTTAGGAAATACAATTTTTCATCCAAATCCTAATTACAATTACCGCAACCCAATTACGATATATTTCTAATAATGAAAATATATATTGATGAAAAATGTTTAAAGACATAGTGAAGTTAGAACTAAGTTGAAACTGCTAAAACCTCAAGAACCCAAATAGTAAGAACACTTGACCAAAACATATATTTAGTCAGACAAAAAAAAAACATTTAGCAATGTTTAAGCCAGTAAGAAAGTGCCGCCAAAGCGAGCATAGCTCAGTCGACTCTAGTGATACATTAGTATCCACTTGATCAGAGGTTTGAATCATCATATTACCCTCTGTATAGAATTTGTTATCTCTCTCCCCAACCCTTGTACTAAAAAATAAAAAAATAAAAGCCAGCAAGAACTTCCAATAAATGGCATAACTCATACTCCCACAACTATAAAAGTGAGTTTTTTTTCCTTTTAATAGTCTCCTCGCACTCAATATTGTTCAAGATCCGTAATGCACTAGTACTAACACTTTTATTTAACAACTCATACTTACATTGAGAATAAAATTAAAGATACAAGAACATGAAATAAGTAAAAAAAAAAAAAAAACCCTCAAAAAAAATTGGAAGACCTGAAGAAAACTGAAATTTATAACATTCATACTGCATTTCGTGTATAAAAAATATAAACATATCAACCACATAAACAAACGGTTTACGAATTAACCAAAATAATAATAATAATAATAACAACGAAGATTTGAAAGCCATGACGACATTATTTGATCAAAACAAAGAGACTAACAAAGCAAAAATGAGTTGATGGGCAAGAAAAAATCATTTATGAAAACCAAAGTTGACCAGTCCTAAGGAGTGGTGTAGTGGTCGAAGACTTGGACACTGAAGGTGTAATCCCTTTAAAATTCCAGGTCTCCCGGTACCTAACCTAGGGGCGGGCATGATTACCCCTAATATAGTAAAGCAAAACTTTGATTTCCCAATATTTATATAAAAAAAACCAATAAACAAAAAAAAAAAGAGAAGAAAAAAAAACCCAAATTTGACCTTAGTACATAATGCATATAATAAGGTGACAACTACAGGAGTCTTGTTTTGTGTTTCATTTGAACCATCTTTGTTGGTTCATACAGGGAAAACTAGGAGTTCATTGACTATTCCTACTCATCATACTTATTAAGTCTATAGATTACAAGAACAAAATAATCCCTTTCTATAAGGAGAGAACTAGAAGAGTTAAAAAAAAAAAAAAAAGAAAAAAAAAGAATCACAGATCTATCTGCCATAATAATGAACAGCTTGAAGCTTACCATAATTGCCCTTAATTAAGCACCTGGAAGGCACCTTTTTTTGGTGTAATTCATTTTACTTGACACGGATAATAATACTTCTTCATTTCCATATTTATAACTCTTTTCTTACCACACGTCACGGAGATACCTGCCACTCATTTGAAGATTTTTAACCATACTCTCTGCCTTGGAGCTGTCGAGAGATCCCTGGAAATTCGACACAAGTAAATATGATTAGAAAGAGCTACAGCAGAAATTCTAAAAAATAAAATCATGGATATTTTCAATGTCAATGGTCGAGCAGGAAGACAGTCGGATTCAAGACTAGTCGATCTCAACCCGCATCCTATCCTATCAACTCTTACAATATCTTCAGAGAGAATAACTTCAAAATAACAAGATCAAAATCTCTTACTAGTAAAAGATGGCCATGATATCAATGAATTGATCTTTTCAGTTCAAGGAACCAAATAGGGTCCTAACTGGGCTCCTCTTTCATTAAGATCGACCAAGACGAATTGATGGATTGATATCAATGAATTGATCTTTTCAGTTCAATGAACTAAATAGGGTCCTAACTTAGCTCCTCTATCTTGTCAAATTGGCAAAGCTTTTTGTAACTTTGATGGATTGATGTTTTGGATATTTTACAATCTCTTCATGAATGAATGAAAGCTTTATGTTTACTATAAAAAAAAGAGAGAGAGAGAGAGAGAGAGAGAGAGATCGACCAAGACAGACCCATAATGTAAACAGAAATCTATAACTACTTGAACGGTTATCAGTAAAGAAAAAATAAAGATGGATTGTGAGGAAGAAACCTGTTCTTGCACAATATTATGAAGAGTTCGGTGGACGTCTCTAGCCATGCCCTTAGCATCACCACAAACATAAATGTAAGCCCCCTGAGATAATAGATTCCAGATTTCCGACGCCTGGAGAAGGAACAAGAAGTTTAGCACGTAGAGTTTCAGTAGAATCTTGTACTCTTGAATATATAAAGGGAGTTTTGAAGTCCACCTTTTCCACCATTTTATGCTGTACATATTCCTTAGAGGGTCCCTCGCGTGAGAAGGCAACAATAAGCTCCGAAAGTGCACCCGTTTCAACGAAGTTGTTCAGCTCGTCCTCATAGATGTAATCCTAAAGAGAACGATCAGTTGATATAAATTCGGGACCGATTCAAAATGGATAGCAGCCAATACAACGGTGAAGCAGTCTCGAAAATCGAAACTACTTAGCGCACCACTTACCATTTTCCTGTTCCTGCATCCAAAGAACAGAATGGAGTGTCCTAATTCTACACCAGCTTCTTTCAGAGCTAACCTTTCCTGCAAATATAAAAGAAAATGTGATAATTGGCTCACGCAGACTATAGATTGTAGCATGAAGATCAACTCTGTATAGAAAAATAAGTGCAAATAGAGACCTGCAAGAACCCCCGGAAAGGAGCGAACCCCGTTCCAGGACCAATCATGATAATGGGTAATTTAGAATTTGTGGGAAGCTTGAAGTTCGATTGCCTAACATAAATAGGTGCCCAACTGCAATCTTGGCTCTTCTCTAGTGAAACAACATTCTGCGCAGAGAAATTATCAGAATTATATTCCTTCCCTAATATATGCTACACTACACATAAGTAATGGTTTGTCATCACTTAAAACTTGTATACATATTAAAGAAAAAGAAATTATTTACTTATATTATTTCTTCATGGTTCTTTTTTAAGTTCAACAACAATTGGGGTTGGAGAAATCAAACACGTGACCTCTTTGTTATTAGCTATGCTTGGAAAATTCTTATAGAAATTATTCCTACAAGGTTCTTCACGATTGGAAGGAGTTCTTTTTGTGGTTAGCTCCCAGGGGAGGGTGTCTTCTATTCCTCTCTACCCCTTAACCTAGGAAAAAAAATCAATCAATGTACCTTCATCCAAGTAGAGCATACACCTTTGTGAATTCGTCCTGTTGGTGTTTTGTCGTAGACCAAAGCACAAGTTACATGAATTCTAGATGGAGCCATCCTGCGAATATATATCCGGAATGTTGAATAATAATTAAATGCACGGAAAGAAAGAAAATATTAACATAAAATGGAAAAATTAATTCCAAACGTAGTAACAATTTCTCACGAGTGAACAATGCTCGATAAGTTTCTTTTAGTCATCCGCAAGTTCCACAGCATCATTCAGTAAAAAAAATTATATCTAATGAAATTGTTTCTTATCCAAAAATTATATATATATATATATATATATTATACACATATACCTATCTAACCTCTACAATTTATTCCTGCTCGCAAACAAATTCCAATACTTATGGACCCATTTTATGCATTGTACTAACTGAAAGTGAAAAAAATCCCATGCAGGTATCACTATTTAGATTGATGATATGCAGTAGAGGAGACAGCCCTGTGAAATAAACAAATAACTATAATTTCAATGCTTTTAGGGACATGCTAGGCAGAAGTTTTTTCTATTCTAGTAAGAAGATAAGCAATAAATACCTATCAACTTTCATCTCATTAATTCAAACAACGTTCCATGTGCTTAACCATTTTAAAAAAAAAAGTTTTCTTAGAACCTTTCAAGCTAGCAATATATTGTAAGATCTTCCCAATCCCCATAGTGCAATCTTAAAAGTTCTACACCAAAACGCCAAACACCAATCATGCTTACGAAGTTCTTTTTCCTCTTTTTCTCAATTTTTCTGTTATCGATATCCATGTGTGTCCAGACCATGGACACTCATGGAGACCAAATCACAATTGTTCAAGTCCTGCACATTTGCTGAATTCTTTTGGAACCACATTCAAAGCAGTTTCTCATGAAGTTTCCCACTCCGAGAGAGCCTAAGTCCATGCTAGAACTCACTCTATGTGGTCATCCTTTCAAGGAGAAAAAGATCCTTAGGGAAAATTTTGCAAGTGCCTTTTGCTAGAATAGTTGGATAGAAAGACATCATCGTATCTTCCAAGACAAGGCCAAACTTCACAGCATTTGCTTTGAGAAAATATCCTTTAATGTTGCATCTTGGTGCAAGCTTTCTCCATTTTTCATAACTATAGAATTAACTCTTTATTAACTAGTTGGAGATCTTTGATGTAAATTTTGTGGTTCTTTTGGTTTGCTGTCTTGCAATTCCATAACTATAATGAAATTGTTTCTTATCCAGAAAAAGAGTGTCCAGCCAGCTCATAAACACGACAACTATTCTCACGAGACAACTATTTTGACCCTATTTCATTCCGTTGTAAGGTAACTAGGTGGTTACCATGGGATGAACTCATGAACTATAAGCACTTTATTATTCATAAGGTTCTTATTTGACCACTAGATCAACCTATGTGGTTCTCTTTTTCGTGATTGTCAATAATATCAACACGATGATCCAAGCTAGCTTCATCTAAAGAATAATTTCCACAACCTAATGGCTACTATGGAACATGCCTGATGCCATTCTTTAAAAGAACCTGTCATCTTTAATCGTACCACTCAGTGCTTCTCCAGCCATTTATAATTACTTTACTCGGTAATAAGATGTCAGCCTCAAAATTTGTACCTTGGAGAAGATGATATAGAGTAATATCTAGGCTGCAAACGTGGGGCAACAGCAGCAAAAAAGACACCAAGTGGTGGCCTCGCCGATGGAAATTCAGTCATAACTTCAAGGAGACTTCTCTGACTCGCAATTATCCATTGAGAATACTCATCCTATTAAAGTTGAAAAGAAAGGGTAACACATCAGTGAATGAATAGTACTACAGAAGATTGTGACACGAACAAACTACTTGTATGGTACCTTTCCAGCAGGTGATGCAAGATGCTTTAATCGATCTGCCTCTGCTGGATCAGAAGCATGAGCAGCTAGAGCGACCAAGGCAGACTGCAAAAAGAAAAGAAAAAAAAGTAAGAAAACAAAAGAAAGATAGAAAAGTAAAAGTAACAATTAGAAATGATAAAAGCAAGAGCACCGAATCAAAACCTTTTTGGGTGAACTCAAGAGATCTGCATATCGAGTCAATGCAGTCCTTAAAGTGCAGGGTGCAAAAGGTGGCGCCAATGAACTTCCGCTTAATGGTGTGCCATCTTCCTTATCAGTATGGATAGAGAAATACGTTTGGGGTGACAAACCAATTAAACCAAGAGCCTCCTCTACAACTTCATCCAAATTCTCACAAAAAACGCCCACATGGTCTCCAGTTTCATATCTGATGAAAAATATACACAAAATAAAAATTTTAAAATAATAAATGACAAATAAAGAATAAAAAACAGTAAAAGGTCAATATATGACAATCCATACTACAACTAATTTTCTTCTTTTATGCATTATGCTATATCAGAAAGAGTAGCATTGGTTCTAGGAAAAAATAAATAAATAACAGTATAAAAAGTCAATGTATGACAATGAAATATCCCACACTACAACTAATATGCTTCTTTTATGCATTATGCTATCACCAGCCTACCAACAACTCAGAAAGAGCAGCATAGCAAATAATAGGAATATATATGCAGAAAAGTAAAATCTCAACCAATATAACTTACGTCAGTCCAGTGCCAGAAATATCAAACTCCAGATGGATGCAAGACCTGTCTGATGCAGGAGTATGAAGTTCCTTTCTCATGGCCACATTAGCCCTGCATAAAGCAATACCATAAGTAACTATAATGGAAAAATCCGAAGCATTCACTTCTAAGGTACCTGCATGGATGTTGAGCATCATAAACAGCATGGCCATTTGCAAAAGCCCATTTCTTGTCCTCCCCAGATATGTCTGCAGCATCATAGAATATAACCCTGTACTCCAATACAGCAGCAGTATATGGGGTAGCAACAGTTGTAGAGCCATCCTCATCCCGAAGTAACTTATCCAACTCGGGCCATAATGCTTCACGCCTAAGATAACAGGAATTGGTGAACCCATCATTTTCCATAAATAAAACCAGAACAAATAAAATATTTACTGCTGAGATAATTGTCCATTATAGATGTTCCTAATACCAAGCAGTGAAATCGTCCTCAATGCACTGATCATCATCTCCTAGACCCACTGGGACCAGACGCTTTCCACCTGCAAATACACAGAATATTTCATGCTGCTCATTGACCCCAGATGTATCAGAGTCTACTACTAACTTTACTTGAAGACATCTAGGATCGGCTTTTTAAGATTAGATCAATCCATGGTGATGTATTTACACTTGCATATTCTGTTTAGTGATAGACCCAGAATAGTTATTACGAGGCAGTTCAACATACATGCACACTGTAGGCAGGCTTGCAGATATGGAGTTTTGTAAGAAATGAAGATTGATTTTCACACTCATGATCTAAACTGATAAAATAAGAGTGTTTTGATAGGCTGATAGCTAGCCCTTGCAGATCTAACATTAGGAAGAGTGAGTGGCTACCCCAAAAAGGTGAAAATCGTTCTCCAAAACATTAAGCCTTGTGATAAACTACAAAGAAGAAATCCAACCTCACCATCCCTCCATAAAATGTAACATCAACAAAAATAACTGGGGATCTCAACACTGTCACTTTATTCACTGTGATCAAGCTACAAAGTTCTGGAATTTGTTGTTCACTATTAGCTGGTCCTGTGTGTTGGATTTCAAGGAATGCCTCTTTTTGTCTATCATCCATTTAAGAACAAAGCCAAAGTTTTCTGGCTCAATTATATTAAAAGTGTTTTGTGCACTTGAATCCAAGGGAATCACATTTTTTTGCTTCGAGTTACGGTGAGATTTTTCTTCTTTTGGGGCAACATCTTCTTTCTTACAACTTTAAGGGTAGGGCCAAGTAGATACTTTTGTAACTACTCTTCTACTGGTATTTTGGCTAAATGGAGAGCTTTCCTGTAAGATTAACCATGAACGCCAGGCTGATTTCTCCCATATTCTGTTTTGTACCTTTTATTTATTTCAAACATAGCACATTAATTGATTAGTTCTGCAATACTCACTACGATGCAAGTTATTAATTCTATAATGGTATTAGGCTCACATTTAAGTTGATCTATCCCCTTCTCAGGGAACAAGCTTTGAAATGCATTGGTATGATGGTATCATCTAGTTTTACCACAATTTCCACTCTAGGAAATGATTTCTCAAGTCTAAAGTAGTGTGACTACAGAAATGCCATGAGAAAAAAAGAGAACATTTGAATGGACGCTCAACTCATTGAAAATGTATTATTTGGACTTAAATAGCCACCAAATGCCAAGTTTGAGAGGCTTCATCTATGTTTGAACTTTAGAGAACTTCCTTTTATTCCAGTTTACATTGATGACATAATAGTGAACGCAGCATCACTTTGTTTGCTACTTACAAACCCTCTCGACAATATTATAATTTGAGTAACAAAGTGTCGCGGACTCGCAAACACAGAAGCTGAGCTGAATAGAAACTTGCTCAAATGAAAAGTCAAAACCATATTATTCAAACAAGAGCTTCAGTTCGAAGAGAATTAAAAGACAGACATCAATGGCTAAAAATGTAAATGTTTATTTTAATCTTTTTCTATCTTTCACTGAGTAAGGCTAAGAGTTTCTACCCCTTCCATTCTAACAGAAAGATGTTATCTGTACTTTAACGTAACCCATATCTTCTACAGAAGATCATACTTAACTATGCAAAAGAGGACGAACAGCCCTCTGCATGCATGTTTTAGGTTCAAGATTAGAAAAAGTTACGTCCATAAAAACTTATAATGAGTAATAAAATAGTAATGAGGAATTATATACTATTCAACCAACGGAAGATAAAACGAAATAGTAACCTTACCCTGCTCAGCAAGTTGTTCATCCACCACTTTTGCAATCTGTTTCAACCGCATAAAAATGAATCAAGAGTGAGCCTTCAAATTCATTAAATATGGATACAAAAATTGAAAACCTTTGTATTATTGAACCTTATTAAAATGCTCATATTGCCTGTTACCAAGGCCAAATACTGCAAACTGAAGATTTGGAATCCATTCTCCCTTCTCTTTTACCTGATACATAGAGTAGAATCAAACTTTTAAGAGTAAATTAATGCAATAAAAAAAACAAACGAACAAACAAAAAGTTGAGGGGGAAAAAGAATATACCTCAGAGAACCATTTATAGAACCTTGCAGCATTATCCGTTGGCTCACCATCACCATATCTGGATGCGCGGGTAATTATAAAGAAAGGAAATTCCAAAGAGGCCAACGAAAGATTCAAAAAGAAGAAAAAGAACCCCAAACGATAGGAAAAGTGCGTTGAAAGTTGAAACTCACGTAGCCAAGAAGAAAATTGCAGATGTCTCTTTTTTCAACTTTTCTTCGTACTCATCGTCATCGGCTGCATAGTCATCCTACGAAGAAGTTCAGCTCCAAAATGAGCAACGTGTATATTCGAGCCAAACAAAATCTAGAATATGCCAACGGACTGAAAGAAAAAAAAAAAAAAAAAAAAAAAAAAAAAAAAAAAAAGAGGAAGCTTATCATGCATACCAAATCAACGACTCTAAATGTCGCCTTCTCATATCGAGCTTTCGCCTCCTCAGCAAGAGCCTAATTACCAAAATCAGATTAAAAAAAAAATCAACCATCAACAGTAGCCTAGTCTAACAATTCAATCCAATCCCCCAAAAATATTCCAAATCGATGTAAAAACACGTGTTTCTACAAGCACACCTTAGCAAAGCCTTCAGCGGTGCCAGTCTGCGTGCCAAAAAAGACAGTGACCTTCTTCTTGCCATCATCAACTTCAGGCTCAGTCTCTTTGACTATCAACGGCTTAGGTAGCTCGTACGGTTTAGCCTTCGGACCACTGGATCTCTTCCAAATAAGAACCACAACGCAACCGATCAAAATCGCAATCGAGGTAGTCAAGATCATGACAAACTCTCTGTTCTCCAAGATTAGAGTAGTAACGGACTCTGACGAATCCTGCGACGGATCCATCGCCTTCCTGATTATTGCCGACATAAGCTCCATCGGAGACACCTTCATCGACCTGGATTCGGACTCCATACAGCGAAAGAAACACCGGAAAATGACGAATAAAGAGAAAATAGAATCAACCTGCGGAATCCGGTACACTGGAAGATGATAGCAACGACAAGAGCACCGGATTCCGTCGAGAGAGTGAAAAGAGCTACAGTCTGAAGGCGAAACAGTGGCCGGAAAAACAGAGGAAGAATGGCGAAACTTCTTGTCTTTTCTTCTCTCTCGATAGTTGGCTGAGAGAGAGAAAGAAAGAGAGAATTAAGATCGCGTTCGTGAACCAAACAATAAGACGCTTACCAACCCTGAAGAGTCAAACCCACCTAACAAACCATCTACTTAACCATGGTTGTGTTAAGTTCTCAGTCAGGGTCTGTTTGTTTGAAGAAGGATAATGAAAATGATTATATACTAATAAAAATTAGTATTAGAATGAAAAAAATGAATGATATTGATAAGAATGATTATTGCTCATGAATATGTACAGAGTACACTTAAAAATATTTGTCACACGTTTATTTAATTTTTTAATATAATATTAATTTTATTGAAAATTCATGAATAGGGAGTGGGTGGGATGAAAAAATTTATGCAACATAAATGGAGATTGAGACAGAAAATGTATTCTCATCCTCCTTCCCTCATTCCTAGTTTCCGGTCTCATTCATATATTATATTATTTTATTTTATGTATTTATATGCATAAAGTTTATAAATCTTTATTTTAATTTTGTTTTACATAATTAACCATTTAATTGAAATTAATAAACATTTATTTAAATATTCAAAAAACTATCTAATTATAGTAAACTGATTTAGGATGGAGAACAATTGTAAAAATTTGTGAATAATAAAATTGGATGAACAAAAAACAAATGGGGAATAATTTCGTGTGGGAACCTGAACCTCTAGAGTAACACCAAGTTCCCAAAAATTTCAGGTAAATTTTGCGGTGATGAGGATTAAAATTGGTGGCAGGGATGGAGATGGTATTGCCCCGCCTTGTGAACAAATGTGGACTTGTTTGGTTAGAGCATAAAAAGAAATTGAGACATAGAAGAATGAAGATAAAAGTAAATTAGTGAGGAATGAAATGAGAACCTAGTGACTCAACCGATTACAATTTTTTATTACATTTTCATCTCAACTCACCAATCCAAATATACCCTTAAAATATTATAGCTACATTTAATCGCTATGCTAATTTTCTTGATACACATTTGTTGAAAAACAATATTACAACTAACTGGATGGAAAAAATAAAAATAAAAAAATCAGAGTATTGTTTGCCATGGGTCGCAACTTAGCAGTATTGGTGTGCATCTAATTAAATAAAAAATCATGGATTTGAGCCTTCCTACCTCTTGTCGTAAAACTCAAAATTTGTGTACTTATCAACAAAGTTTAAAGAAAATAAGTTTGAAGAAAATGGCGAATAGAATATTAATTACAGAGAGGAAAATAATGGCGAGGCGCGATGTGTATAACACATTGACAATTATATTTTTCAAACTAAATCTTAAAATCCAAAAGACTTCGTATTTCAACACTTGTTATTGCTAATTTGACCTAATTAAATTAATACAAAACGTGTTTTGTATTATTTTTATTTTTCTTCGTTTATTATTTAAAGGTGGAAATTATTTGAATAATTTTTTTAGAAATTAAAAAAAGATAGTGTAAATTTAAATTTTAAATTGAAAGTAATTTACTTGGAATACAAATTGGCTGGCATTCATAAAATGTAATTGTTTTCTTATTCGATGATAATTGAGAGTATGGATTTTAACCTATATATGAGTACATATTTAGGTGGTTGAACTCTTATTCACATTCATACAAATAGAAATTGCCTATTTATATAAGATAATGAATTTTAATAATTCAAGATGATTTATTTAATGTTTTCTAATAATTTTATTACAAATAATTATTTCTATGAAAACTCCAAATATTTCAGGTATGTTTGAGAACATTTTCTATTGTATCTACATTTTAACAATTAAAAATATAATTACTAATTCATACTTTTGGATATACTTCATTTAATTGATAAGAATATCATGTATTTTTTTAAGTGAATTTTTTTTTTAATTGTCGTATTTATAATTATTTTATATATCAGATTGATATTTTAATTTAAATTTTTCATAATTTGGTGATATGAGTTTAATATATTTGATTGTAAAAAATAATTTTCCTTCAAAAAAAAAAATTGTAAAAAATAATTTACAAGGAATTATTTTCTACATACAACGCCCATGAGTGTCGTGGAGGGAATTTGAAGCGAAGATTAGTGCTTCAAAAATCATAATTCAACCATTCCTTCAAAGTAATGTCCTCTCCATCTCATAATGACATTTAAAATAAACATATAAAGTAAAAATTAAAACCAAAGCAGGCAAGTTAATTGAAAAAACACGTGTGTTTTTAAAAATAAAATAAATAAATTTCTCTTTTAAAAAATAGGATTTTTCAATAATAATAAATAAGATAAATTGTTCGAATTTAAAAAAAATTTAGAAAAAGTATAACATGTTATGAATAGATATTCATGGTTGAATTCTAAATATATAAGTCAATATATTACCTATTTTCCTATAGAATAATCATGATGAAATTATTTATGGTTAATGTCACACTTTATTAATAATATTAATAGTTGTGTAAAACAGTAAATATACATCATTTCAAATTAAAATTATAACATGTTATGAATAATAATAATTTTCTTTTTTTTCTTTTCTTTTATTATTATTCATGGTTAGAAAAAGTATAACATGTTATGAATAGATATTTATTTTAGTACAAATTAAAATTATATATGGAAAATGTGATTTTAAGATTTTTCATTTCTTAAAAAATTAAAAAAAAAAGGAAAATGCAACAATAAATATTAATAAAATAAAAATTCACTTAATGGTGGACACACCCACATTATTAAGGGCTTGTCTTAGCTACAATGGAAAGTAAACAAAATGAAATGAATGGAAGATGTAGTAAGAAAACTAAAATTTAGTATATACGTGTTTAATGAGAAGATAAGAGATAAAATGGTTTTAATATATTTTTAATATAACATCGTGCACTTTTTCCTTACTCGTAAAACATTATTTTAAAATTTATTTCATTTAGTTTTGTCGTTTAAATGAAATTTGAAATCTAAGTACATTTTCATCATTAAAATTACACACATAAATCAAAATTCAAATTAACTCAATTAAAATGATTTATATAAAAAGAATTCAATTTAAAATTTGTAAATGAGGGTTGGCGGTAAAATAATTTTATTATTTGATGTTAATTTAATTCAACATCAACACAGCTCATTCTAAAAAGTTGTTATTTAGCTCTCATGCTTGTTTTGTCATGATTTCAAACATTGCTTTCTTAATTTTCAAAAACATAATTTTGATTTTGATATAAGCTCAAATTAAAAAAAAAAAACATGAAAACGAGTATAAAAAGTACAATTAAAAAAGATTTCAAATTATGAATGATTTCGGTTCGTTTTTTATCAATTCTGTGTCAAATCTATAATCGAACCAATATATTTGGTTTTTCAAAAATTGAGTCCGAAACCATCTATAATACAAAACTAAATCATTGGTTCGATTTTTAATTAGTTCAATTCGGTTTTAATTCAGTTTTCAATTTTGATTTAAATATAAATTTTGATCTATTTTTCAAAATTGTTGTTTTATTCTCGATTTGATTTTTAATTTTATTCTAAATATTTTTTTTTACTAACAAAAAAACAATATTTTTTATAAGTATCACAATATTTACAATTTTTTTACTTCAAATTGCACATTTAAAATAGTTATTTAATCAAATTTTAATACCAAAAAATATATTTTTTCTTATTATTTATTTTATTTTGGTTCGATTTTTTATTAGTTCTTCAATCATGAACCAAGACTGAACCGATATATTTCTATTTTTTAAAATATCAAATCGATTGATCAAATATGATTTTAAAAAACAGAAGTGATGGATAAGTTGGTTTGATTCGATTTTGTCGGTTTTCGATTTTTTCTCTGACCCTACTTCAAAGATTATTGTTTGTTTTTTTCTTCAAAAACAATTCAGCAATGTAGTTTGAAAGTTTTTTAACATAGTCAGTAACACACAAAATGGCCAAAAAGTTATAATTAAAATAGAAATGTTGTAATAAAAAAAAAAATAAAAAAATATATATATATATATTTAAAGAAAAAAAAAATAGAGCAATAAGTAGTTAACAAAAAGAAACCACATTGGCTGCATTCATTGTTGCCTCATTCTCAACCAATAATTGTAAAAAAAAAAAATTGATATTTATAAATTGTGAAATTATTATTCTAAGTGATAGTAATTGATGAATTATTTTGAACGATTAATGAAAAATAAATTGAGTGATCAAAATGATCAATTTATCATTATTTTTAAATTTTAATATAATTATAAATTGATGATTTTAATTTTCACGTAAGTTTAAATTTTAAAATAAAATAAGTAAAAAGGAAGTTAAAATACACACACAAACGATTAGAAAAGGACATTATTGAAATGTATGTTAGACTAAAATGATAACTTTTCCAAATTGAAAGCTACACGGGAAAAATTACCCAAACGAAAAAGACTACGAAAACAAACCAAAAAATTAATTATGTACGTTAACTGAAAATTGTGACCGAAGAAAAAATAATAATTAAATAATCGATTGAAAATTAGAAATTAATCTATATTATTTTTGAAACTACTCATCAAAATATAATAATTAATTCTGCTGGAAATAAACATAATTAACTAAATATATGATACTTAGTTATTATTATTATTTACTTTGGAAAAAATGACAATTATTGTTGAAATGGCGAGTGACTTGTGAATTTTATTGTGTGGTGTAATTCTATTTTCTGGATAGGATATTTCAATACAACACTTCACCTAATTTTTTTTAATAGTATTTTGATAATTTTTTGAATACTTAAAAGTTTAAACTAAAATTACACAAATTTATAAGTTTATGATAAAAATAAGAATTTTTAAATTTTTTTTAACATTAATCCGAATTTTAACAATTATTAAAAAAAGAACTTATCCACAACAAAAATTTATAAAAATATGAAAAAAAGTATGTGTAAATTGGCCTAAATCCAATCTCTGAGATATGACGCTTAAACGTTTGGGCTTTAGAGGTATGCTCCCTCCAGATCCTAAGTTCGAGACCTATATGTGACATTAATTCGTAGACTTCAATCATTTGATATCTTCTCCGAGTGGCTGGTGTAGGGACATGCGTGAATAGCCTCGTGTTAATATCCATCAAAAAAAAAAAAATTGGCCTAAACCCTCACAAATTAAAAAAAAAAAAAAAAAACGTTAACGGGAAATTTGACCACCCCCTCCATTAATCATATTTCTCAATTTAAATTCCTCCACCACTCCGCCATGGATCTATCCACTTGATCCACCTTCTTCTTCCTCCTTTCATCTTCCACCGAGTCCCCCATAACTTCTCTCTCTCTCTCTCTCTCTCTCTCTCTCTCTCTAGAAGGTCTCAACAATGGCAGCGATCGAAACAGACATTGATTCCAGAGTAAGATCCATTGCGAACTCTAACATTGTATTGTACTTGTACCACTGGTTTCTTTTATTTTTTATTTTTCTTTTTGTCTTACTCTGCTTCTGTTTCTATCTGTGCTTTTGGTTCTTCCTTGGCAATCATCTCAGTCTATCTACTCTGTCGGGTCAGTTTCCTCTCATTTTAGGGCTTTTCCGCTCGTTTTTTGCTGTCGAACTTAGTCTACATTCGTTTATCTTGTACTGTTTGTGTTGATTAATGTTCGTAACTGATGTTTCGAGTGTATGGGCGAAATGTGTTGATGCTTCGTGGTTTTGTATGTGCTTTAGGGACTATACATTTGCGGATGTGACTAACTTGGACCATTGCGCTAAGTATTTGAACCAGACGCTTGTTACATTTGGATTTCCGGCTTCGCTCGATCTGTTCTCGAATGATCCGGTTTGTTTGAACCTTTTATTCAATTAGCTTTGTTTGTTGTTGGATTGTTTAGCGAAAATGTTTGGTGGTTGATGTTTGTTCTGAAATCTCTAGGTATCGATTGCGAGGACTTGCAATTGTATATATTTCTTGCTTCAGCAGAGGCAGCGTGACATTGAGTTTAGGGAATCTGCTAATGAACAGAGGCAAAGGTAACAACGTTTGGCAGAATTGGTTGTGTCATACGTCACCGAGCGCTACAAGTTTGAATAAATTTACATGTCTGTGCGAAATTCATCAAAAGTTTCTTTGTTTGGTTATGGTATTGCATCTTGTTTATCTTTAAGTGCTTCATTTTTTTTTTCAATAGGAAACAAATTAGTTAATAAATGAAACGGCTAGCACCAGCCTACAAAAAACCAAAGGTGTTCTTCTTTCAATTGATGCATACATTTCAGAAATAGCTCGCAATTACTGAAAGAGTTACCTAACAAAGGCTCTAGAGTAGTAAATACAAGCGCAATACTCTCAACAGTGAACAAGTCCTTCACTTCACCAATTCATTAGTAGTGGTCAAGAAAACCTTCTGTTTATGAAGTTATACATAAGGTTTTCTTGATTTTAAGTGGTTAGCTGAGCTCCTTATTGTTCAATACTTTTACCCAGTGGATATTAACACCTTTCCATCTAATCTGAAGGTCTTCACTCTTAAATTTTAATGACCTTTTCTGTTCATTTATATGAAATTGAGTATCTTTTTCTAAATAACAGGTCCCTTGAAATACTCTTATGTCAACTTATTTTACTATTTGTTCACATTTATTTTTCTTGTGGCAGACTATTGTCAGATATATCAAGATTGGAGACAAAAGTTGAGAGGCTGGAGTCAGTAATACAAGCCAAAGATAGGGAGATTGCCACAATTACACGAACAGTATGATATCAGGAATTTTCTATGCGTGATAATATATCTCTCTAATTCTTGTTGATCAAGGAAATTATTTCTCATTAGGAAGCCAAAGCTAAGGCAGCTTTTAAGGCCCAAATTGAAAAGCTACAGCAGGAAAAGGATGAATTTCAAAGAATGGTTATTGGCAATCAGGTCAGGGTAGTTGGATGCTGTGAGATATACTAGTTTCTACGTGATACTTATATACTAATGATGAAAATATACTTTCTGTTTTGTGTCCAAAGCAAGTAAAAACCCAACAAGTACATGAGATGAAAAAGAAAGAAAAGGAGTATATAAAATTGCAGGTGGGATATCTTTGAGATTTTTTTCAGTCCTAGGGTTGAATTTTGCTGAAGAAGATTAATGTTTACAAAGAGAAGCTATTGTATGTCTGCAGGAAAGGTTAAATCAAGTTTTAATGGAGAAAAAGAAAGAATCTAGATCAGGGATGGAGATAATGAATTTACTACAGGTATTTGTTAATTATTTATTATTGACGTTGTAGAGGTAATGGATCATTCTAGTCCCTTGAACTTTTATGATATGAGCAGAAAGAAGGACGACAACGTGGAACTTGGAATGGCAAGAAGACTGATAATGATTTCTACAAGAAGATAGTATGTGAACAATTTGGTTTTTTAATATTTACACTTGAGCTTGAATTTAATTTTAGTGAATAGAATATTCTCAAATATTTCACGTTCAGGTGGATGCTTATGAAGTGAAAAATCAAGAATTGATGTCAGAGAATGCTGATTTGAAGGCCTTGTTGCGATCAATGCAGGTTCACAACCATATCATAACGATTTGTACTATTAGTTCACTGAACTTCTTATCCTATAAATTTTGAAATGGTGGGCATGCAATTAAGTAAGTGCATAGAACACGTCTACAATTTGTTATGGTGGATTCTATAATGCTGAAGTTGGTGGTCATTCTTTTATTAAATTATGTTTGTGTACACTTTCTCTGCCCCCCACCATGCTCCCTTGAAGAAAAAAAAGAAAAGTATCCAGCTATTAGATTTGCTTGTGACAATTTGGCGTTTTACAAAGTAACCAAGGGTAACTCACTTAAATGACTAATAAATATTACTTGATAGCCGAAAAAACAGCCAAATAGCTAGTTTACTAATCATGTAGCCCAAAGATTTCTTGCTTCTAATGTAAATACTGAGGAATCATTTTAGGTATTGCTGAATTTTCTTTTTTGGAGCTCAAAAATTTTAAATTGAAGTGGCAGGGCATCTTTTTTTTTGTGTTTTGTTTTTTGAAATTGATTGATAACTAGCTTGAAAAATGGTCGGTTGCGCAGATTATCTACAAAAGTGGTATGATTTCTTTCATTTTTCATATTGTGATGAGTGTATCAGAATCATTTGTGATGTACTATATACTTATTGACTATCAACCATTAATAAATAATTGATTTGTGTTGAATTATGTAAACCACCAACCAACCTAAAAATTTTAGCTAGTAGGTTGGGGTGCAACTAATACTCCCTCTCATTTGTGGGCTTAGAACTTTGATAAAAACTCTACAAGTATAATTTAATTTTGGGGAGGAAGCGACTCGACAGGGTCTCGAACTCAAGACCTTATGCTGTGATATCATGTTGAATTATTTAAACCACCAATCAACCTAAAAGCTTAAGCTAGTAGGTTGGAGTAGATTTAATTATATTAACTAACAATTTTCATAAATACCTCTCACGTCCTATGTTCACATTTGATTTGAGTATGCAATGTGGCTTGAATAAGAATGAACCTTTTTCCTCTGGAAAGACAAGAATCCATCCAGTTTTGCATTCACTCTAACTCTCTCAACCTAAGGGCTTTGGCCTTTGAGTGTCCAGTACGTGGGGATTACTGCAAATGGAGAAGACCATGGTAGTTCACGGGCTAAGGGTCTTAGAGTTACTTCAAACACTACTCCCCATGGGTTGCTACAATAAACATCATGTTTTATTTCAATGGACCTTGTGGCGCTTGATATTTTTTGAAAATATTACAATCTTTGATCTCTTGCTTAAAGTATGTCTATTAACCATCATGAGTTGACTTAGTGGTAAATAAGCGGCAAGCGCTTAGAGGTTATAAGCTCAATTTATGGTGGTCACCTACGTATAAATTAGTTTCTTATGAGTTATCTTGACAATTAGATGTAATAGGGTCAAATAATTGTCCCGTGAGAATACCCGAGGTGTGTGTAAGTTGATCAAGACATTCATGGCCACATCACCGATATAATAAAAAGTATGTCTGTTATGGTACTTTTGAACCTCGTATGTTTATTATTTGAACTTTTGGATGTTTATTATAGTAGTTTGTGTGAGACATGCTTCCTTAGTGGGCCCGGCCACAATAGTGCATTCTTCCACGAGAAATTGAGTATTTTGTAAGGATGACCGAGTTGCTCATTCTAATGTGGGATAGCCTTTTCCTGCTTGATTTTAGCATTGTGAGGAGCAGGGATTGCAGTCCTATGATGGGACGGTGCTTTTACACCTAATTTCATGACAGGGGGTTGGGTATGTGGCAGAATAGTTTTTTTTCTTCTACCCTGCGGGGTCTTTGGCTTGAATGAATTAATAGGCGTTAGAGATGTTGATAGGACTTGGGAGGGAGTTTGATCTCTAGCGAGGTTTAATGCCTCTGTTTGGCTGTGAATCTCCAAGGATTTTATAATTACTTCTTAGGTCTTATTAGGGATTGAAGCCTACTTTGTATGCTTAGTTGATTGGCTCCTTTTGTGTAGCCTGATTTTTGTATGCCCATAAACCTTTTGTTTGGCGTTTTTTCATTTTCTTTTCTCAATGGAAGCTTTGTATCTCTTATTTTTTCGGTAATGAACCAAACTTTCATAACAAATAAAATATAAGTGATAATAGTTTCTTGCATGCACGCACCACTTATTTTAGTTTGTTTCCAGAATATTTCTACTAGTCGTGTTATTTTTTTCTCCTTTTTATTAAAACGGATGTCCATTGTTTCTTGAATTAGTGACCAACATCTTGGTTGGTTATGCCCGTATGTTCTGTTTTGTTGTATGTTTTTGAGTTATGCTCTGTGAATGCCATCTATACTTTTGACATCTATACCAATAGGTGTTCAGTTTAGCTCGTGCATTGATTTGCAGGTTGATATGCGGGATTTTCTAAATGCTCGAAATGGACTAGCTAAGCAACCTCTTGCAGTTAATGAAAGAGTTGAAAGTGAAGGTGCACAGTCTCCATTTGGTGGGAGGACGGTATGGGCTGAATTATGCTCTTGGGGCCACTTGATTATTACATTGGTAATAAGACTTCTATTGTTTTATTGCAGGATGTTTTTGACCTCCCCTTTCATATGGCAAGAGATAAGATTGAAGAGAGCCTTCGAAATAAGATGGCTTCTATAAAGGTAATTTGTTTTTCATTCTACATCACTTCTAGAAGACAGATGGATGCGTGTTATAATAAATAGTATTTCAAAATTTGAAGGACCGGATGGGTCAGCTGCAAGATGCTCAGAAAGAATCTGAAGTTACTTCTGAAGCTACTGAGAGGGAACTCGAGTTGGAAGCACAACTTGTAGAGGCAAGGAGCATAATCCAGGAGCAGGTACACCATTTTTTTTGCTAACTAAATTTTTTATGAGCCTAATATGTTTGTTTCTCAAGAAATACAGATCTCTAGACTTTGTAAATTCGTTAATTTTTTTATGGCAACGAATATTTTGAGGCCTCCTCGCCTGTTGTTTTTGACTGAATAAAAGAAAGCATACACTTTTTTTATTCAATGCAACCTGGTTCGTTTGGAATCTTCAGTTCTTGCACATTGAAGCATGCATCTATCTGAATTTGGTGCGTTGGTAAACCTGTGCTCGTTTGGAAATATATGAAATTATTTTTCATAGTATGTAGACTGCAGTCGTCTTTGAATATTTAGGTTTGAGTCACAGTCACACAACGTTTAGACTTTTTTCCTTCTGCCTGAATTGTGCCATGCCATATCTTTTTCCTTTATCCATCTGATTAAAATAAAATATTGACAACTTTTTTGTGAAGCTAACTTTTTCTGAGATGTACAAATTGGTTTCTATTTCAGGCATCAATTATGTCTAAACATCTTTCCAAGTCTGAAAGACCGAGGTATTAATGTATTTCGTTGTACATCTGAATGTAGCTTGGATTTAAATTGACATACATACCACCGATACTTTTGCAGGAGTCTTAATACCTGTTTTGATTCTGGCAGAGAATCCATCATTTCATCTCCCACTGAGGTATCATTGAGATCATTGTCAATCAAACCAACTTTATCGTTTTTTCTCCAAATTTTAATCACGAGTAGCGTTTAATTTTAGGGTAAATTATAAACTTGGTCCTATGATTTGTAGAAAGTTAAAATTTAGTTCTTGTGGTTTAAAAAGTTAGAATTAGTACCTATAGTTTGATAAAACTTGAAAAATAATCCATGATTGGAATCAATGTGAACTATTTTTTGGGTTTTATCGAACCATATTAAACAAATTTCTAATTTTTAAAACCATAGTCTAAACTCTAAAATTTTCAAAAAGAAAAAAAAATCTCCAAACCATAAACATTGAATTCTAACTTTTTAAATTGCGTGTGCTAAACTATAACTTACTTCAAATCGTAGAAACTAAATTATAACTTACTTCAAATCATAATTTATATCTTCAAACCATAATGATCAAATTTATAATTTATCCTTGATTTGATTTTGTAGTGTGACTTTATTGTGCTTGTCTACATTTCTGAATAAGAAACTTTATAACATTTTATTGGTTGATATAATTAAATTTATCTCAACCTACAAGTTTAAGCTTTTGGGTTGATTAGTGGCTTAACCTTATTCAACACATTTCACTGATCAAATGAGAAGTTCAAGCAAAATGCCAAAAGAGTTTCAATAGATGCCTTCATTTGGCACTAAGACTATGTTTGTTTTTGGTGGAAGAAAATGATAGAGTTGGTTGGGCTTAGAAGAATTATAAATAATATGAAGGGTGTTAGGGCAATTAGTTAGAGAGTTGGTTAGGAATTTTTAGTTATATAGAGAGATTGTGTGAGAAAAAATATATCCATATTTTAGAAGAATTTCATTAGGGCTCTTAGAGATGATTCTCTAGAGATGGGAGGTTCCAAGTCCTATTAAAACTTGGATTTTCTTGTAGTTCTTGGTAATTTTGTTATCAATATTATTTCGGGTCTTATCAATTTGGTATCAGAGCGTAATCCTGGCTCATGGTGGATAAGATGGAGGGTCAGGTTTCAGCCTTGGAAGAAGGCATAGCGGGACTGTTGGCGAAACAGTCGGCGTTTGAAGCGAGCTTGCAGGCCCAGTTTGCCGAAGCCGAAGAGAAGCAGAAATTCAATCTGGCGCAGATGGAAGACGAAATTACGAGCTGGTTGGATGAGAGACTCGGGCTGCGCGGTAGTGGGGGATTCAGCGGCGTTGTGCGTGACGGTGAGGGTGTGGGCGGCGCTGCGTGTGACTCACAGCTGCACGCGAGGTGGACGGACTCGAAAGGGTGGTCGGCTGGGGTCGCGACGACCTTGATCGCGAAGAGACGAGGGGTGTGGGGCTGGCGGCGAGACGCGCGCAGGCGAAACGCTGGGCGGCGACACTCGCGGAGGTGGGCTGGTGCGCGGTGTGCAGGCGCGACGACATCGCGAAGGTGGCGAAGGCTTGGGCGCGAGAGTTGGAGGCTGGGCTGGGCCGTGATGTGGGTGACCGGCGTGGAGCTGGCGTCAGAAGTGTCGGGCAAGGCCTGGGTCGCAATGCTGGAATGTTGACCGACGACTTGGAGTTGGGTGGCGTGTGCGAGCGACGTAAGGGCAAGGCTGGGGCAGGCAACGTCGGACGGCGAATGACGGCTAGGGTTGGTTGGCTATTGGGATGGTGTTAGAGGAAGAAGAAGAATTAAAAAAAATAAAATAAATATATATACATAAATATCTGGCGGCTAGGGTTTTCACACAAGTTGTTGTGGGGTTTATTGAAGTGGAGGTAATAGTGGGCTTAGGTTTTAAAACTACTCGAGGCCCATTTGTCTAGGGTTATATTTTTGGGCTGTTTTTGTTTTTTTCTAAAAGCCCACTTTAAGTTGTTTTGGGTTAGCTGGATTTATTTCAGGGGCTTGGTTTGAGACAATATATTTGATGCTACTACCAGAGCTTCTGCCACCGTTCACCGACAACCGTCGCCACTGCCGCTGCAACTCTGACTCAACTTTATGTTTCTTTTTATGTTTCTATTTTTGTATACCCACCTTGAGGACAAGGTGCTTTCAAGGGATGAGTATTGATAGAGTTGGTTGGACATTTTTAGTTATAATAGAGAAGTTGTGTGAGAGGAAAGATATCCATATTTTAGAAGAATTTCATTAGGGTTCTTAGAGATGATTCTCTAGAGATGGAGGTTCCAAGTCCTATTAAAACTTGGATTATTTTGTAGTTCTTTGTAATTTTGTTATCAATATATTTCGGGTCTTATCAGGGGTGTGGGCCCAATTAATTGGATGAGAGACATTATTGGTGGGCTTATTAGTTGATGATAGGACAAATAGTTTCCTTTTAGATGGTTTTGATGGACTAGGAAAAGATTGTTAGGTTGGGTTTATGGTTGATCTGACGATGCACAAAGGGGGCGGGGGTACTGGTAGCCTTTTTTCTGAAAATATTTACCTTCCCCAATGGCACGTGGAACTCAAGTCTCTAGTAGAACCGCTTAATTAGTTGAGTTATTGATCGGAAACTTCGTCGGAGAAGGGTTCAAATGGGGAATCTTTGTGTGAATGTTAATATCATAGCCATTACTCCGTAATCCACTAGAAAAAGGATCGGTCTTGACCAACAAGGGTGTGGAAGAAGACGATGGAACATGGACCACAACATGTATAAAGCCAGTCTGACTTTCACAAATTTTTAGTGAAAATTCCATCATATCGATTCGTTCTAACGTCTTCTCTGTCGTCTCAAGATAACTGCCACAGTCGTCACCAATGGCTCGAAAGTTCGACAAAGACCACCTGTCGACTAAGAAGCACGGACACGGACACGAGCTACAGACACGACACGATACGGACACGTAGACACGTCGTTATTTTAAAATGTAGGACACGGACACGTCGAGGACACGTTATTTATTATAATTTTATATGATATACTATTAAAATATAAAATCCAAAATAGTAAGAAAAATTTATTGACTATGAAAAATATTTCAAATAAGGATGAATATGAAGTTAACTCACGTAGTTAGTTATATGAGTCCATTTAAATCCAATAAATATCAAAATCTCATCATTCTTTACATGTATACTAAAAGCACAAAAATCAAAATTTATAAGCCTACCTTAAACAATCTCAAAATACTTTAATTTTTATCTTATTTTTTTCTTCTTTAGTACATCTTTCTTTAGTGGATGTCGTTGTCGACGGCCTCTACCAACTTGAAACAAATAAGTCTTAAATGGGGGTGTCCATGAAGTGTCCAAAGTGTGTCCGTGAAGTGTCTGAAATTAAAATTAATAATAATAAAAGAGGACACGGAATTTTGAGTGTCGGACACGTGTCCGAAGAGTGTCCGGAAGTGTCGGTGTCCGACACGTGTCCGACACGGATACGTTGTCCAAATAGAAGTGTCCGTGCTTCTTAGCCTGTCGATGGGTTGGTCGTGAATGTTTATCCATCCTCCATAGCATGCAACTTGTGGGTTTGATAATATATTCTTAGCATTGTACTCCCAAAAGCGAACAGAGTATTTTCCAATTTTGTACCAATTTTTAATCTTAGCAATGGTTGCAGCTTGGGGACTATCCCCACAAGATATTAGAGCTTTTCCAGGGAGCAGAGGAGTGATTAAAGCCTCGGATGATAGCTTATTCGTAATAGCGTCACGAATATCATTCCATGGGTCGTAGAAACGTTCTCGTTGTATAATGACTGTTGTGGTCAGGTAGGAAAAAGAAACTTCTTTGTAGGGTTAATGGATTCCAGTCTCACAAGAGTTCGATACAAGCTCTATCGAGGATGGGAGCTATTACTTTGATAGTTGGAGATTTCTCCTTTCGAGCATCTCTGTAGGATAAATGCTAGTTTTTGGAGTGGTAGGAGTTATTAATGTTCACTGTTTTGACGGATTCTTCATTGAATGCCTTTAATCCCCTCTATAAAAATCGAACCATCCTTTCCTGTCATTACCCAATGATATAAGGATCTTATAAAAAGCTCCGCCTGGGATAATCTTGTGAAGCTCAGCACAATGACCCCTTCAGGTCGATAACTTTTCGATCCAGTGAAACGATCCCCCGGTTCTGAACACGTGGAAAAACTTCGGGATGATCTTTGAGTCTGTTGAATGTCACAATAACCCATGAGTTTCATTTAGAAGCTTCTGACCCGATGGACTTCTGTAACTTTAATCTGGTGAGGAGGAGATTCATAAATACAGTCGAAGTTGAACCCTTTCGATCAATCCTAATAGTTGAGTATCCCATGGTATCAATTCCATCGCAGTCATAGTAAGGAGGAGGAGCAGTTGAGCAGTTTGTGCGGGGGAGGAGAGAGGAGGGGTAGGGAGAGAGCCTTTTTTTTTTTTATTATTTCCAAAACGAGATATCTCAATTGAGATATAAATCAAGCAAAGGATGATGAGCAAAGAGATTAGAGAGATAACACCATGAAGAAGCCTTAAGACGAGTCGGAACAAAACAATCAAACCAGAATGTTCTCGCAGAAAATCCTCTAATTTCTTTCGAACGGAAAAAACAACCTTGATGCCGATGATACACAAAAAATTTTGGACTTGGCTTCATCAAACAGGAATACGAAATAGTCCCATTTTTCTACTTTGGTGGCTGTCTATTGAAAGAAAGCCAAATCTCTTTGGTCAACTTCTCTTTGTTTTTTTTTAAAAAAATGTGTCCATGGACAGTCCCTTTTATAACTTCCTCTATAGGGGTGGTTTTTTTCCCTTTGGTATAAGGTTGCACACTTGCAGATGGTTTTAGCTACAGTGATATGTTTCATGTCAGCGTACATTGTAAATATGCTTTGAGAATCCAATGAAATGAATCACTCATAGGTCAAATGGTCAAGATGGTGTCGAGGAATCGAAAGGTTATGAGTTCAATTCATGATAACTACTCTCAAAATTAATTTCATATGGATTTTTTTGACAACCAAATGTTGAAGGATGAGACAGTTTGCCCCATAAAAATAGTTGAGGTGCGTGTAAACTAGCCCAAATACTCATAGATATTAAGGAATAAGACTTTAGTTATATCAAGATGTTGGAACCATTATGGATAGACCCTAGTGATCATTAAAGGTCTTGAAAAACCATGAGGGAATAATCCATCAAACGAGCCTTGAGGAACGCAGAAATGATCCAATATGGCCACCTACCAAGGAATAAGTATCGTATAAGTTTTCTTGACAGCTAAATATTGTAGGATTAGACGGTTGTCACATGAGATTTGTCAATGTGCATGGGAGTTAGTCTAGACACTACTCACGGATATAAAAATAAGTTTTCATGATGTGGGAATGCTTGTTCTCTAATAAAGTTTAAGTTCCACGAGTATGGTGATATTCACAATTCTTATCTAAGAAGCACAAATAAAAATGAGTTAGGATACCATACAAACGGTAGGACACATCAATTTTTTAAAAATCAAGAACATAGATACGAGATTAGAAAAATGCATACCATTTTTATAACAGAAGAAAATTCAAAGTCCATAAGTTTGTACCTTTTTTTATATAATTTAAAAATGATTTTTTTTATTTATTCTAACAGCATTTGGGAGGTAGACTTGAACTCACAACTTCTTGATATTGGGTCGTACAAGATGCTACTAGAACTATATTTTTCGTTTGCATACTTGAAAACTGAGTTAAAAACATAATGTGTTCCGCTTTCTAAATTTATTATTATATTTCTATTTAGTATACATAAACATAACAAATGTTTGTTATTCAGATTTATTGTGCTAACTAATTAGTGTGCAATACGTATCTAACAAGTATCCGTGCTTGTTAGATTCTCACGGTGATGCACAATGTCTTCTCTGCTTTCATTTGTAATTCTGTTGCGTGCTTAGACAATTAAATTTTCATTCTTGCTTGCATAACTGGCCTCTTTCTTTTTGGTCAAACGTGCAGGGAGTTGGAAACAAACAAGCTCAGCGGCTGTAATAGAGTATTATAGAGTTGAGTAGCCACAGCCTACAGGCACAGGCAAAACGAGTAAGAGCTGTCTTTTTGTATAGCAATTCTTAACCATTCACAAGACTTGTTATACTTGTTTGATTCACACTCACTAAACGCATTATTTATATATATGTATGTATATATATGTATATGTATGTATGTATATGTATGTATGTATGTATAGCTCTAACCTTAATTACTTATGTAATTATTATGTAGCTTCTGACTTTGGATTATAAATTAATGCTAGGATTTCTCCACATCTTTATTAAATTTTGTTTTTATGGGTTAAAATATCATTTTGGTCTATTTTTGTTTACCATTTTGGAAGTATCTTTGTAACTTTAATAAAGTTTAAAATTGGTCCTTTTAAGTTTTGAAATATGTTAATATTGTTTATTTTTTTCTTTAAATTTAAATAGTTATTGTTAGGTTGAAATAGCAATTTGGTTTTGAGACTTTTATATTTGTTCCATCTTAGTTCTTGGACTTTCAAATATCTAATTTTGATCTTGCGTTTCTCTAACTTTAATCTCATTACTTTCAAATGTTTAATTTTAATCTTCTAACTATCAAAAAAAAAAGTTTAAATCTAGGGACTAAAGATGAAATTTTACTATAGGGAATAACCAAAATGATATTTCAACATTATTATTATTAAATCAACCTTGATTAAATTGAGTTTTAAGTCTATTAAAATGACTAATTTTGGTCTCGATTAAAATTAACTTTAAACTTATTAAAGAGATTCATTTGAACTAAAATTGAACTTACCAACAAAAAAAAATCTGTTAAATCTTATTTTTAACCTTTGTATTATTTTTTCCAAAAAAAAAAAAAAAAAAAAAACTTTGTCTTATTTTTATTATCATTGTTATTAAATATATTTTTTCTTTTGAAAACTATATTTTCATTTAATAAAAAAAGGGTTCTTTATATCCATAGCCATATGGAGAAACCCATTTACACTCCTGCCAAAAAAGTAATTTAATTGCAACCATATCCATTTCCATTTTTTTGAATTTAATAATACATAGGATTTGACT
>JBBMEG010000020.1:8483886-8513895 GCA_037832605.1 Cyclanthera cordifolia | reverse complement strand
TTGTTAGTCACCTTCTGGTACATAAGTTTAACTAAGAAATGTAATGAAGAAAATCTCGTGCATCCGGGAAACAATTGATCACTTGCTTCCTTCATCAGATCATCAAACTTTTTCGATCGCTCGTTTTCTTCATCAACACTTGTACTATTTGTTTCAAAATTCAGATTATTTTCTTGTACATCTTCTAATTCAATACTTTCACGATTGATATCATTCAACATTTCCAAAACTTCATTGTCGTTGTTGTTGTGATCACTTAACTCATCAATATGCATTCTTTGTACACGAACTTGCCTAAGTTTTTGACGCTCAAGCCTAGATAAATCAACAGGTTCACCATGATATACCCAATGATCATACGATGTTAACATTCCATTTATCAACAAATGACGGTGGACATCTTTTAAGGTATGTCATGAACCGTTCATACATTTTTTACAAGGACATCGAATTTGACCAAACCGATTCACGTGATTCTTGGCCATTTCCAAAAAAATTTTAACACCTTCAGCATATTCAATAGACAACTTGTCTCTATTTCTTAACCAATTTTTGTTCATTTTACTCTGCTTTTAATGTAGCACACTCTTTCGTTGTTGAACGAACAAGCCTACATGCGTGTAGACAAACAATTAGCGAGTGTGCTATATGACCTACCCCGATAGTCGACCAAAGAAGGTCTTAACCCCTAGAAGTCAACAAAACTAGTATGACCATTATACTACTTAGTTGCTCCTAAAAAGTCCTCAACTAAATAAAATATTAGAACTACATATCATACATACACCATAATAAGATAAATCTCTTTTCTTTTTTAACTCTCTAATAGATTTATATGATTGCTCAATAACATCACAATGACAAAAATCAAAAACCAACAACTCAATATTAAAACTTCAAATAATGAAAATGGAATAATATAGAAATATTGTAAAGTATTGAACCAACTATAATTTCTAATTCATCACAACTAAAACTAAACCCTAAACTAAACTAAAACTATCAAGACTACTTTAGTCCAAAAATTTTAACATATAACATTCTTTCTATGGTTTAAAATGGAATTATAACAAGTAAAAACCAACAACTCAATATTAAGACTTCAAATAATGAAAATGAAATAATATAGAAATGTAAAGTATTGAACCAACTATAATTTCTAATTGATCACAACTAAAACTAAAACTAAAACTAAAACTAAACTAAACCCTAAACTAAACTAAAACTATCAAGACTACTTTAGTCCAAAAATTTTAACATATAACATTGTTTCTATGGTTTAAAATGGAATTATAACAAGTAAAAACAAAAAATTTGAGTTTTAATAAATGCTCCAAAAGTATTCTATGGTTTAAAATGGAATTATAACATGTAAAAACTAAAAATTTGAGTTTCATTTACTCATTTTCAATGAATGCACAAAAGAAAATAAGTACCTAGATTAGATCGAAAACGGTGGAAATAGAAAGAGCAGCGGCGGAGGACGAGCGGTGCCAATGTAGATGGTGGAAGGGGGTGTTGGAGAGAGTTTTGAGGGTTTGAGGGGAGGGAAAATGAGAAAATGAGAGAAGGGTGAGGGAAAGAACGAAAATGAGAGTTTAATTTTCAGTCTTGTAAAACAGGCTAAGGCGACAGAATAAGGTTCCGTCGCCTTAGCCTGTAAAAAAATCAAAGGCTTCGGAGACGGAGGTTGAGATTTCGTCGCCGTAGCCTACACTTTCCCACGTTTTGTGGGACCTACGGCGACGGAACCACTTGCGTCGCCTTTGGTGGAAGACTAAGGCGACGGAGCTTAAACCATCCGTCGCCGTAGCCTTCTTTTTCCCTCCCATTTTTCAGTTTTGGGGGGAAAAAGAAATGTTGGCAAGCTACGGCGACGGAAGATGCTTCTTCCGTTGCCGTAGCTTGTTTTAAAATTTAAAAAGTAAACCTATGGCGACGAAACTTCAACTTTCGTCGCCATTGGCCAGGCTAAGGCGACGCATGACGTGTTCCATCGCCTTTGCCAGCGACGGAACAGAAATTTCGTCGCCTAATGGAGCTAAGGCGACGGAAACTGGCTCCGTCGCCGAAAACCCTATCGCCGAAAATTGTTTTTCTTGTAGTGATGTAACAAAGTAAAAACTCATGTGGGATAAGATTGACCATATTACACTAGATTAATCATAATTGATGTTTATTATCCATATGTGATCCAAATAAACTACACTGTAGTATTAATTAATTAAAGATGATGTTGTACTCTTTGATTTAATTAAATTATATGAATCACTTAAACCTGATCAAACCCTAAACTTAAATATTGCTTAATGCGTGAATAATAACAATAATTTTGCATTAACCATTACTTTTATTATGAATAATTAAAATTAATATCTAAATATTTAATTTACCCACAATGAATTAAATTAATCACATTACATAAATTGAATAAAGAATAAAAAGTCATTGAAATAGCCATCTAGCATAATAGTTTATCAAAATTTCTGAAATTTAAAACAAGTTACATTTTACATGTCAAACTGCTTGTCATTAATGGTAATAGAAAATATATAATATACATATATTTATATGACTAGCATAGTAATCAAATAATGGAAAATCATCAACATAATATACATGTATATATATTTCTTTTTTAATTCGTCTATCTTCATTCTTCAACCAGTTTATAGAAAATAAAAACTAATAGAACGCAAATATTTCAGTACATTAGTCCCATTAGAAATTTGACCAAATAGTAAATAGAGTGTACCTTTTGATTTTAGTAACCGAAATAAAAGTCAATGGTCACGACAACATAACAAGTGAACACAAACAACCTAATTTTTGAATGGTCTATACTCTCTCTTTCTAACTTAAATTATGTAGTTTTTTAATGAAATAGTAGACATAATGACCAAAAATATATAAAGAGGAAAATTATGATATTCTACGTAATTCTATCTAAAATCTCCAAAAGAGTAGTAGCTCAGTGGCATCAGTATGCACTTAAAATTTTTTGGTCAGGGGTTCAAATTTTCTATTCCAATTATTGTAATCTCAAAAAAAAAAAAAAAAAAAACTCATCTCTCTAAGATGAATTGGAGATTTAGTGTAAATTGCTTTCTAACATAAACAACCATAAATGAAAAAGTGATAGGTAAATACAAGTGATGACAGGCTATACATGGGATTAATGAAAAACAACAATTTAAATAAATAATATCTTATATTAAATAAATAAATATTACAATCGAATATTTATTTAATAGTTATAATTTTGTGTAATATGATGTTTCACTTAATTTTATTTCTTTCTCTCATTTTTTTTCATTTTACTACTTCTATCTTCAGTGGATGTCGTTTTCAACAGTCTCCACCAACTTGAAACAAATAAGTCTTCACTAGTAAAAAATGGAGTTTTAGTGTCGGTCTTATGCCGACATTTTTCATAATTGGTGTCTGACAAACGATCGTCATCAATACAGGTGACATTAAAGACATTTAGTGACGAGCACATTTAGTGACTGATAAAAACCGACACCGAAAAGCTTTGGTGTCACGCAAGATGAGTGACACCAGAGACTTATAGTGTCGGTCATGACCGAAACCATAGAGTATTGGTGTCGGTCATGACCGACACAAAAAGTTTCTTGTGTCGCTCATTGGTGTTAGTTTGGAGCAACATCAATGCTATATGGTGTCGGTCACGACCGAACTAAAAGACTTTGGTGTCGCTCAAAAAGCGACACCAATTCTTTTTGGTGTCGATCTTGACCGTCACTTATTGGTGTTGGTTTGGAGCGACACCAATGCTATATGGTGTCGGTCACGATCAACACTAAAAGTCATATCTAGTACTTTGGTCTTCGTCTGTATTTACATCATCTATTAATAAAGCTAGACGAAAATTCCTCGATTCTAAACTAAATCTGGGCCATCTTTTGTCTATTTGTTTCCATGAGACTGTATCGGCTGGATGTCTTATATTCCCATCGACCTGTCGGTCAGTAGCATGTCACGTCAATAATTTTTAAGTTTCTTTACTCCAAAACATTCGTTCAAATCTTGGAATGAGAGAGAAATATCACATGACTTTTACTGGAATATTTTTACCCATACTTGCACATTCTTCCGAACTTTCCATCTTGATGTTCCAGACACAATTCGGCATTAGCGAGTTCTTTTCGATACAAACAACAGTCATTAATGCAGGCATGAAACTTTTCATAATTCATTCGTGATGCACTTAAAATCTTCTGGCATAATAGGTAGATATCGAAATTTCATTAGGATAAGGCAATAGAATGCTCAATAGTTCTAACAACTCTTTGAAACTCTTATCCATCCAAACTTTGCTTTCAAATTTTAAAGCTTAATTAATACATATATCTTAGTAAAATTATTATAATTTAGGTATAACGGTTTCTTGACATCCTCTAATAATTGCTCAAATATTGGCAATTTGTCGTTAAAATAATCGTGTGCAGCCTCAAGGTCATCCAAATTCTTATCTAAAATTTGATCGATTGGAACACTTTCAATATTGCTTCTTTTCCTCGATATAAATTATTCATATCAAATCCATGTGTCATAACTTTGATCGATATCATTTACAAATAAATGGTCTCTTACCATTTTGGTACTTGACATTCACACATTTCAAAAACATGGACAACAAACAACATTCGACCCTTTGAAATGTCGTAACACATTTTCTATAAAAATCTCAACTCCTAAAATATATTCTTGTGACATTCGATCCTTAAGCATCCACAACTTATCCATATCTCAACTAAAATAATACCTACACAAGGTAAAAATTCAAACACAAATTTTTAAGGCATTACTACTTTAAGGCACTACTTTAAACATATAACTAAACCCACGAACAAATTCCTAAAAAATAGCAAAATAAATAAAACTATAGCAAAATAAAAAATAGCAAAAAATAACAAAAAATTAGTATTTTAAAATGTAGAAGGTGGAAGAGAAGCTAGAGCCCGAATCCGTCAACAAGTTGTAAAAAGAGACAAAAATGAGAAGGAAGAGAAGCTAGAGCCCAAAATTTTGGAGGTTTTGAGAAGGTTTTGGTCGCAGGTAAAGAGAAAAGAAAGAGAAGAAGAATAACAAAAGTAATGGAGTTTTTGGGAAGAAGAAGAAGCTTGAAAATTGAGTGGGGTTTTGCTGAAAATTAGGGAGAAAAGAGAGCTGGGAAGAAGAAAGAAGAGTGAAACTGAAAACAAATGAAGCTGAAGAATGAAACTAAAGAAGAGAAAAATGAAACTGAAGTTTTGGTGTCGGTTTACCTTTTAGTGTCAGTCGAACCGACACCATATATCTGTTGGACCGATTTTTTACTATATGGTGTTGGTACTTTTGGTGTCGGTCTGTTGGTCCAATTTTTTACTATATGATGTCGTACTTATGGTGTCGGTCTTATTTGGTGTCGGCCTGACCGACACCAAAAGTGACTGACACCCTATATCCGTGTTTTTTTTTTAAAAAATTGGATAGACCGTCACCTATTCCCTCTTTTGTAGTAGTGCTTAAATGTGGTGTCCATTAAGTGTCCATGGTGTGTCCGTGAAGTGTCCAAAATTAAAAATAATAATAATAAAAGAGGACACGAAATTTTTAGTGTCCGATATGTGTCCGAAGAGTGTCCGGAAGTATCCGTGTCTGACACGTGTCCGACATCGTTGTCAAAATATAAGTGTTTATGCTTCATAGGTTATAACTAAGCAAAACCAACCTATACGATGCGTTGTTCCAGACTCTCAAAATGCTTTAATGATGATCTTGAGAGGTTTTGATCTCGCTTCTGGTGGGGAGGTCAAGGTGATGATAAAGGGAAAGCTCACTAGATGAGCTGGAAGAAGATAGATAAAAGCAAACAAAGAGGTTGACTTGGATTTAGGGATTTTAACCTGCTTAACCAAGCTTCTCTTGGGGTAACATAGTAGAAATGCTGATTGTTTGCTGAGTTAAGTGTTGAGGGGTAAGTATTTTTGGAATGATGATTTTCTTAGTGCAAACATTGGCAATAACCCCTCTTTAGCTTGGGGAAATATTATATTATTTGGGGGAGAGAGCTCTTTGAAAAGAACTATAGATGGAAGGTGGGAAATGAGGTTAACATTACAATTGGTAGGGATTCCTGGGTTGGTAGAGTTAAGAATCCTTGGACGGCTTGTGTGTTGGAAAGTTAGAAAGACAAACTGATGACGAAGCTATTAACTAATGAAAATAAGTGGAATTTTGAGCTCATGGAATCTATTTTTTATTCCCAGGATGCATTGGTGATTCTCAATATTACTCAACTTAGTAGAAAGATGGAGGCGGATGAAATCATTTGGAATTGTAGTTCTAAAAGGACCTTTTCTGTTAAAAGTGCACTTCATCTTGCAAAGTTTTGGAGTTGGTCGGTTTCCCCCAAAATTCGTGTTGGTGCATGGACATTCTTATCAAATGTGATTCCTTCCAGGGCTAACATTATTATAAGAGAGGCGTGGATACTGGGGTGTGCTGCCCTTTGTGTGCGAAAGGCCGGGAAGATTATATTCATATTCTCAAGGACTATAAAGTTGTGATTCGAGCTTGGAAGCATATTTTTCCTTGGTTTATTGACGTTCTTTTTTTCAAGAAAATCACTGATATTAAGATGAATGATTTTCAAATATTCTTATTACTATGATTGATAAGGAAATTAATTCTCATTCTTCTCCTTCGGCAGGTATTGGTATTGTTAGGGTTGAAGTGGAGGAGAGAATGGGTTATCTCCCCCTATTGTGGATTCCTTATCATTGTATGGGTTTGTCTCTTTGATTAATAAATTGCTCGATTCAAAAACAAAAACTAAACACTGCTTAGTCACTAGATGCCACGTGGGTGGACAGTAAAAAATAGATGTTGACCCAGCCATCGGCTAAACTTCCCTCTTTAAGTTTTTATACTATATAAAACATTACAGCTCTGCTTTAACAGCATATTCCTAAATATTTTTAATTTTAAAAAAATATATAATTACTCATTTTAATCCTTACCCACTTATAAATGCAGTATAAAAATTCTCCAATTTGGAACATGATTTGATGTGAATTTACATAATAATAGCATCAATAGTATGTAACCAAAATAAGTCAACATAAATGTCAAACCTGAAATTCTTACAAAGAAAAGTCAAACCTAAACTAAATCTACTTTGATTCATTATCAAATACCATACAAAGGATACAAGATAATAAATATTAAAGGGAAAAAGGGTTTTTTTTTTTTTTTTTTTTAGGGTAACTTGACGTAGACTAAAATGTATACTACCTTTAAACTACAAAATATTATTAATGCAGTTTTTTACTATATACTTACAATGTAATTGATTTTGTCTTAACAAAAAAATTAATTTTTAAAAGAAAACAATAATTAATTGGGCAGATTTTTTTTTTATATCAATAAGAATTTAGGTGAGATAACATGCACTTCAATTATTCTCACGGAACAATCGCCTGATGTTACATTTGGTTATCAAGAATTTAAAGTCGTTAGAAAATTAATTCCATGTTGAACTCGTTACTTCTTGATTCTCCAAGACTCTCTTGCTTACTACGCACTTTACAAATCTATAAATAATTAAATACTTGAGCAGTTAAATTCTGAATATGTCCAAAAGGAGGAACAAATTAAATAAAGTTGGAGGATGAAGTTTCAAGATCAGGTTCACATTAGTAGTAGTTCCATTTCCATCATGTTGATCAAATCAGTAAGCAAAGCATAAAAAGATGGATTGTAATGAAGAAACCTGTTCTTGCACAATCTTATGAAGAGTTCGGTGGACGTCTCTAGCCATGCCCTTAGCATCACCACAAACATAAATGTAAGCCCCTTGAGATAATAGATTCCAGATTTCCGATGCCCGAAGATGAAACGAAAAGTTTAGCATGCAGCTTTAGCAGTAGAATGCATCGATAGCAAACTCGTAGTCTTGAATAAGGTGGAACTGGGTTTTAAAGCACACCTTATCGACCATGTTGTGTTGTACATATTCCTTAGAGGGTCCCTTGCGTGAGAAGGCAACAATCAGCTCAAAAAGTGCACCAGTTTCGACAAAGTTGTTCAGCTCGTGCTCATATATGTAATCCTAAAAAGAACAATCAGTTAACATCAACTCTGTGACCAATTCAAAATGTATAACATTCATTACAAACCAAAACCAAGGATGGAACCGCCTAACACTTATCTGCATCCAAAAAACAGAATAGAGTGTCCTAATTCTACACTAGCTTCTTTCAAAGCCAACCTTTCCTACAAATATAAAAGCAAAATGTGATCATAGGCTCATACAATCTAATACACTTTTCAGCATGAAAGATTCAGTATATAAAAATAAGTGCTTATAGAAACCTGCAAGAACCCCCTGAAAGGAGCCAATCCAGTTCCAGGTCCAATCATAATAATGGGCAATTTGGAATCTGTGGGAAGTTTGAAGTTTGATTGTCGAAACATAAATGGTCAGCATATTGAGTAAGAGCTCCAAATCAAAACCTTCTTGGGTGAACTCAAAAGGTCAGCATATTGAGTCAATGCTGTCCTTAAAGTGCAGGGTGCAAATGGTGGAAGCAATGAACCTCCACTTAACGGTGTACCATCTTCCTTATCAGTATGGATAGAGAAATATGTTTCAGGTGACAGACCAATTAAACGAAGAGCCTCCTCTACAACGTCATCCAAGTTCTCGCAAAAAACGCCCACATCATGATCTTCAGTTTCATATCGGATGAAAAAAAACCATAGCAGAATAAAGTCGATATTTGACAGTGTAATATCACACATCCTACTACTAACTTTCTTCTTTTATGTTAGCTACCAGCCTACCAATAAACCAGAAGTATTAGCATTGGTTTTAGGCAACTAATTGAAATATTTATTTAGAAAAATAAAATATCAAACAAGAAAACTTACGTCAGTTCAGTGCCAGAAATATGAAACTCCAGATGGGTGCAAGACCTGTCGGATGCAGGAGTATGAAGTTCCTTTCTCACCGCAACATTAGCCCTGCTAGAAAGCTGATATAATTAAATTTACTCCAACCCTTATACTTAAGCTTTTAGGTTGATAGTGATGATATCAAAGCTTCACAAGTAAGAGTGAGTGTAGTTGATATAATTAAATTTATCATAACCAATAAGTTTAAGCTTTTTGGTTGATTGATAGTTTAACTAGAAATAGTTTTGAAAGTTTAAAGTATTCACTTCCTAAGGTACCTGCATGGATGTTGAGCATCATAAACAGCATGACCGTTTGCAAAAGCCCATCTCTTGTCCCCTCCGGATACATCGGCAGCATCATAGAATATAACTCTTGTACTCTAACACAGCAACAGTATATGGGGTAGAGACAATTGTAGAGTCATCTTCGTCTCGAGTGATGCTTAGAGGTTTATGCCATGTTGCTTTGCCTTCAGTGTTGTATGGTTGCTAGCAAGTTGGAGTAAAGTAACCTTCTCTGTTACCCTAAACTCATTGTTGCGGTTCCTTCAAATCTTTTTTGTCTTTGATTATTGTGTTCTTGAATGCTTACTTGCATCATGTTGTTTAATTGTAGGTTCGGGGGCTTAGCGAGAACAATCATTGTGACTCAAGCCTCGTGCTAGTCGGTTCTTTTGAACCAAGTGTAAGGGACCCTAACGGCTGCATAAGCTAATTTTAGTCTTGCTTGGTTGGTTTGTTTATCGTGTTGTTACAATCTTGTTGCTCGTTGTCTCTTTATTAAATTGAAAGCTGTGGCATGTGATCTGGTAGGCTAGAATATGAATTATATATTGTTCGTTGCTCGATATTTCTTTTGTGGTCTGTGATCTGGTAGGCTAGAATATGGATTATATGTTGTTTGTTGCTCGATATGTTTTTATTTAATTTGAAAGCATGTGGTCTGTGATCTGGTAGGCTAGAATATGGATTATATGATGTTTGTTGCTCGATATTTCTTTATTGAATTTGAAAGCACGTGGTATGTGATCTGGTAGGCTAGAATATGGATTATATGATTTCGTTGCTTGTTATTTCTTTATTGAATTTGAAAGCATGTGGTCTGTGATCTGGTAGGGAATATTGATTATATGATGTTGTTGTTCGTAGTTATTTCATCGATAATGTGTAACAACTTTAGGAAAGTGATGCATGACTTCTTCGTAATTGTCTTGTTTAGAAATTAGTTGTTGCTTGCTCGAGTCACTTTCCTTGATAGAGTAAGGGTGTCGGTCATACGGTCTAGGCACGACTCCTCCCTGCCATAGGGTGGTTGCAGTAGATCATAGGGTCTATTGTTTGCGTGACACGTCAGGGGACGACCCATAGGGGTGTAGGGGTTGGACGTAGCCAACATTCTCTGACGGATAGTGGTTATTGTTGTAAGAGGCTTCGCACGTTATTAGAGTGGTGATCGCTACATCAACCCGAAGTGTAGTGAGACTGACCATAGGGTTGATAGCCTGCACTTAGGAACATGGCATCGGCTGGGAACCTGGTCGTTCATACGTGTAACCTAGCTGAGTGATCTAAGGTGTACAGGGTGCGATAGTGGGAATCATGCATCGGTCGGTTATCCCTTATCACAAGAGTTGGATCGGGAATTTGCTAGGCAGTGAGCAGCCGAATTTGCTTAGACATAAGTGAGTGCCACGCTAGCACGTTAGATCGCTCTCGGCTCGACATCGTGTGTGGTACCTGATGTGTTTAGGATCGACTCCACCGTGCCGGAGGGATCCAGGATAGCCTTAGGGACTCTAGTGGTTAACCCTTGTCCCTAGGCACTCTACCGTACCTGGGAGAGTTCGGGTAGTGGCTTTTCAGGTCTCATGGCATTGGCCAGTGAGGCCCCTTCTCAAGAGGTGTCTCAGAGCCATCGGGCCAGGCGACTCGAGTTCTCGGGAGTTGGGATACTTTCCTTTATTTGTTGTGATTTTCATAGACTTTTGATTAACGCATGTCTTGTTCTATATGTTGTGTACACCCCGTGCGGGGTTTCTTACTGAGTTTTCACAGACTCCCCCTTCGTTTTATGTTGGCTATGGATTGAAAATCATAGTTTCAGGTACGCACCATGATGGATGACCGACAGTTGAGGATAGACCTAGTGGGGACGTGTCGGTGGCGTCGTTTGGTTCATCCCTTTATAGTTTAGTCTCATTGCATCTCTTTCTGCACGAACAATTGTAATAACTTAGTTTGAACTGTTTTAGTTTTGAAATTGAGATCTCGAGATTTTCTTATTTGTTTGACTGCTTGGATATGATACATGTTTTGTTTTATACCTGCAGAGTCATTTTAAAAGAATTTTGAATTGTCCAAGTTCTATTTTACAAGTTTTGCAGGTATGCGTTTCTCATATTGTAAGGGAAATCCTGCCTAAATTTTTTTTAAAATTTTCATTCACTAGTAAAACTTCCGTTCTATAACCTAACGGTTGTGGACCAGGTTGCTATAGAAAATACTAGGGACACGAGTTGAGTTCGAATAATGCAGAGAGAGAATTTCTTCTTTTGAGAGAAAAAGACGAACAAAAAGGGCAAAAAAAAGGAAGAATCTAGACTCAAAAGTTGGGTATTTGTTGAGAAGCCCTTACTTTTCAATAAATCTATATCGTAACCAATTTGTATAGTTGACTCATACTTTTAACTAGGTTACAATCAGAACCTCGTTAATAACACAAAATCTTCATTTATATAAATACACATAAATATTTTCTCTTATATATGCCCTCACATCATAAAATTCGTTTCGGATGGACAGTTTGTCACATATCCACAATACATTTTTTAAATTAAATTCCAAATTTATGCCTATAAATCTATCTACGCTCGTAAATAATTATAATGTTAAAATTGTAATTCGGCAAACATTTTGAGGTAAGTTGAAAATTTGAAACTTGTGTTTGTTTGCAAAATTGTGGAGTGATTATTTTGAATAATTAGAAATGAGAAGTTATTTTGAAGGAAAAATTGTAGTAATAGCTCGTTTGCATGATATTTGTATAAAATAGTTATAAAAACTCACTTTTAATAGTTTCGTAAATACTTCAAACAAACAGCCACTTAGAGTGCGTTTGGAGCACCGATTATGTTAGTATAGACGGAAGGTTATTATAAACGATGGGTTATAATAAATTGTGTTTGATGAACAAACTATTATAATATGGATTATAATAAATTGTGTTTGGGTATAGGTTATTATAAGAGGGGTTATGGTTTTTTTTTTTTTTTTTTTTTGAAATAAGATAATTTTTCTGTTTTTATATTTGCTGTTCAACATAAAAATTGGATTAGTAAATTCAGATCTTTCATTAATTTTAATTTTTTTAAAAAAGTTTAAAATACCTTTCTCGATATATTTTTATATGCTTAATCTCAATGCTTATCTCTTCGTTCTTAATGACCGATGCCCACTTTATTTTTGTAACCATTCAATTCATCCAAACCCATTTTTATTTCTCAAATGAATCCGAATCCGAATATCTCCTAAACTTATTTGTGAAAACAAAACAGAGTTTTTTCTTTTAACTTCTTTTGTATTGAGATGACTCTGTTGCCATTGAATTAATCATCTCACCTCCATTAATGACCTTTCTCTTCTTCAACAACTGAGTGTGCTTCTTTAGAACATTCACTAACTTAGCATCCTTTCCTATCCTCTTTCCTCTTACTAGCACTAGTCCTGGATTGATTTTCGACTTGACTTGCGAGCCCATTTCAACATTGTTTGGAGATTCGTGGTCATCAACATTCATACTAGGTCCCTCTATTGGTACATGATAAGATTGTGTCTCAGGCACATAGTAGTCAAGCAAATTAAGATCTAGAAAATCCTCAAGCACAGTCTATTGACTAGCTAGCCTCCTTGATGCAGCTGTTTTGGCTGTTGCAACTATGGATTATTGTGAGATTTCCCTGTACCTCAATCATCCCTAAACATGTGGGCAAGTGCTTTCAGATGTGGGAATGGTTGTTCCAAAGACCCTTCACGTTAGGATGTGTCTATAAGACTAAAGGACATATTATTAGGGAAGAGGAACATATACATGTTGAGATATTACGTTGAAGGTAAACGTTAAGAAGTAAAATACCTTGAATGTGTCCTTGTCCATTTCCACACACATCCTTTCCTCGTTCCATCCAAATCCACTCCCTGCGGGCCCTAGTATCTCTTTGATGCCCTGATATTGTGTCTTGAATGTTCTAACCTTACACTCAATGCTACTATTATTTATTCTTGTGTCTGGGAATTTCTCCGGCATGTGTGTAAGCAATGCGTTAATGTACCCCAGTTTGAAAGTGCCACCAAGTGCCGTGAGGTGTTTCGCCTCTAATTCCAATAGAATTTTGATTAAATGAGCATTCTCAACTGGTGTCCACTGTTGTCTTGAAGAAGTTCTATTTGTGCCTAGCATTTCACTTTAATGGTAGAAGAATATTAATAAAATTCTAAAACGTTATTAGTATAACTTCTAAACAAAGAATCGTAAATTTTCTTTTAATATATATTGGCGTACAATACATGATATATTGAATTCTTATGCATTCATTTAGTACTTGAACAAAATTTTATATAAAGTAGTAAAGTGGGGGATCACCAAGCAGAAAACATTTGCTTGACGAGCATTTCTCGAAATTGACTCCATTCACCGGTCATCTCTATGAAATCTATATTATCCTGCTCGCTATATTTTCCTTGTGAAGCAGTCGAAACTATATCCCGATCATCGAATTCGTCAAGTGAACCTTCTCTTATCTCTTCTATGATTAGGTTACTAATGTAGCTTGTAGCCATAATAATAAAAATTTTAGTTTCTACGACATAGTCTCCCTTCTTTCTTAATATTGCCCATGTTCCCATTAGTCCAAATACTCTCTCATTTATATTGCGTACTGAAGAACGTCTCCTATTAAATAATTATTTTGCTGTCTTGGGAGCATTAGCAGTGCCCCTTTAGTCAGCTAGGTAATACCTTTCTCCTCAATAAGGTGTAAGAAATCCTTCCGCGTTTACATAGTCTGCATCACATGGGTAATAAAATCTTGCCGACCAATAAACGTTTATTAAAAAATATTATCTTCAACTTCGAATGTCATTGAGTTAGGAATGATATTATTCTATATTACCACGGGGCACTTTTAAGCCGTCCGGTTGTGATAGAGAATCTCATAATACTCGAGAATCAGCTGCTAACCCCTCGAATCCCGCAGATATAAAAATAAATTCTCCGTTAGGCGAACGAACACCAAGAACATTTGTTGCTAGATGACCTTTCCTTGTTCGATATCAACGTTGGTCGACGGTTGGTACCTTAGCTTCGATGTAATTGCCATCTAATGCACCGAGACACTTCTACAAAAGTATACGAGTTAGACTCGGTCTTATTGTTATAAAGTTATTACATATATCATTATTTACCTCAAACCACTTCCATCGATAATCGGTGCTTTGGCTCGTTATTGGTTCAGGTTTTTTAACAGCTCCTCGTGACATTGTAAAATTGCTACTAGCACTTCATGGAAATGTCGTGAAACTGTTTCCCCAGAACGCGTCCATTGTGTTCGGACAATCCGATTTTTGACTTCGTGTGCACAAATGTATAAAAACATTGCAACCATCTCAGCTGCCCCAACATACTTAGTAGGCCTAGCTAATGTCACCCCTTGTAGTTAATAGTGCACATAGTTTGTTAAATGTTGATATATCCAATCTAGTGAGCTCTTGACACGGTCTATCATTTTTGGTTATCTGATGGAAGCAATTCATATTTCTCATCGTGTGTCTCCATATTGGTGGCTTTGGTTCTTCCTTTTCCTCATCATTATCACCATAACTTGTCCACCAATGTAATAAGTTCAAGGAATTGTTGGCTACTCTCTTTGATTAAGTTTATGATTTCAAGAGCCCATCCAATTTCGATATCTTCTTTGTTTGATGACATGTTATTACTTTTGTTTTAGAGCGCCTATAGCAATCTCTACCACATAAACTATCTATGTTACTTTAAACTAATATATTTACATACAAAACCTATAAATTATGGTTCATAAATATTTTGTAATGCAAATACAGTAAATCAAATAGTAAAAGTCAAACTTCGTCATTGTAATTTTATTTCAGATTATCCATTCATTAATTATAATGTAGTGAATCAAATAGACATGAAATAAGTTGTAATTTATCTATTTTAATCTTACACTATGTTATGTCTTTCAAGTTAAAAAGTTAGAACTAGTCCTTCAGATAATCTTTAAACATAAATAAAAACATAATAATAAGATATATAAAAAAATGTATTTATTATGTCATAAAAACTTTTACTAATTTACAAGACATCGAAAAAAATTGTATTAATTTAATAGTTTACAAAATTATTAATTTTTTTAACTTAACCGTTTATGTTTAAAATATGAGTCTGAATTTGATCTTGAAAGTGAACAACGTTCTTAAAAGTTTAAATTTTTAAATTATCCGCACTTTTTATAAGTATAAAGTTAAGGTTCATTGAAGTTTAAATGTTAACTTTCTTTTTTCTTAATTCTTACTTACAATGGATAGTTAGTTCAAAAATTGATGGACAGTTATGAAAATTAAAATTTGAATACGACTTTGATCTATTTGAATAACCAAGTTCATAGCTTAAGATTTTTTAACCAAGTTCATAACTAAACATTTTTAACTAAGTTCAAAAAATGATAATATTTTCTTTAAATGATAATTATTTTTTAAAACTAAGTTCTATACTATTTTGTAACCAAGTTGATTACAGGTTACATTTTTTAACCAAGTTCACAGGCAATATATTTTTAACAAGTTTAGAACTATACTTTTTTAACTAAATTCTTATAAGGATGATATTTTCTTTAAAGCTAACTATTTTTTTTAAAACTTAGTGCATGGATATAATATTTTGTAACCAAGTTGAATATAGGTTAGATTTTTTTAACCAAGTTCATAGGTAATATATTTTTAACAAGTTTATAACTAAACTTTTTCAACTAAGTTCCTGGAATGATAATATTTTCTTTAAAGATAACTATTTTTTTAAAACTAAGTTCATACATATACTATTTTGTAACCAAGTTGAGGTTAGATTTTTTAACCAAGTCATACTTAATATATATTTTTAACAAGTTCATAACTAAACTTTTTCAGCTAAGTTCCTAAATGATAATATTTTCTTTAAATGATAAATTAATTTTTAACGAAATTACAATTTTTAAGTTGTGTAATTAAGTTCATACAAGTAGAAGTTCAAATCAAGTAAAAGTTCAAATCATATTATTATGTAACTAAATGATAAATCAGTTCATAGAAGTACAAGTAAATGATAAAAAGTGTCCATAAGTTCATACAAATATGTCAAAGTCCAATAACATGAGTTCATAAAACAATAAACAACAACAAGAATATATATCGATTACAGACAATTACAAAAATGTGATTATCTACCTTCAATATGATCTGGAGGGCTGTTGTTGGCAACCGATCCAAAAAGCTACGATTCTCATATGGATATGAATCTCTTATCTACAACAAAGAAGTGACTAGTAAGGAAATCCAAATTCTTATAAATAAAATATCAAAAAATTTAAAAATAAGAGAAAAGAAAGAACTTACCCAAATGGTTGAAAAAACCTTGTCATTGGAAGCAACCGAAGCATACATTCTATAAGACAAGTTGCATTGAATAAGGGCAACCAACATATTAAATATGTTGGATAAATGTCTTATCATATTGAAGATAAGAGAACGAATGTTTAATATTAAATAGGTAGATAAAAATCTAATCAAGGATATAGTAAAGTACATTTTAAAGATATGGTAGATAAGATGCATTAATGGCCTCAGGTTTGTGGACACTTCATTTGAAATAAAACCAACATAACTATAACTTTGAACCAGCCTCAGAATTGTTAAACCAACAAATTCAATCAATAACATATTCATTCAACGTGGCCGAAATCATATGTATACCAAGATTAAACATTAATTTAATCGGCACACATATGAATCTAGCACAAATGTGAAACAATCTACTTCGAAAATAAGTATCAGCCAATCATCACAGGCAATGGAGAGCAATAAATCAAAACAGAATGCATTATTGGCTGGTTTTAAAAAAACAAACAATCATCATCATTGGCTAAAGACTTTAGAGAATACAAAGTATGCTGGTTTTAAGAAAATTAGAATCAAGAACAAATCAACATTATGAGCCATAAGAGAAGAGAAAAAAGTAACCTTCAAGTTATAGGTAATGGTATAAACATCAGTTTCATTGAAGGTTAAACCTGAATGAAACTAATAATTCCCTTCACCAGAACAACCTAAACAAAAGGAGTTCATAAATACATCATAATTGAATGAAGAAAATAACAAAAAATAGTGTTTAAACAAATTTACCTTCATATTTTAGCTTCAAGAACCAACAAGTTATAGGCTATGAGCATATCATTCATTTGTAGTTTAACCTCAAAAAATGAAACACGTAAATACTCTTTCACCAGTATAATATAATATTAAAAAAAAAAATATATTATCAGTTAAACAGAGAGAAATTTCAATAGAAATCGAAATCAGACACAAATTGAAACAGAAATCAAAGGACAAGCAAAAAATCTAGAGTGAAATCATGAGACCCTAACCCACATTTTTAAGAAACCAGAGAGAAATGAAAAGAGAACTAAAGAAAAGTAAAACCTTAAACTCACCATTTGAAGAAACAGAGAGAAATGAGTCAGAAACAATAGAGAAGCAAAAAAATCGAGATTAACTAACATTTTGAAGAAATAAAAGAGATATCTAGATGAAATTCGAAAGAGAACGAAAAGCAAAACCGTAAACTCAACATTTGAAGAAACAGAGAGAAATCGTGTCTAAAATCAAAGGAGAAGCAAAAAATCAAGACAGTCACATTTTCAAGAAATCGGAGAAAAATTGAGAGAGAAATCGAAATAGAACAAAAGAAAAACAAAACCCTAAACTCACCATTTTGAAGAAACTAAAAAGAAATCGAGAGATGAGGTATTAAAAACCCTAAACGATCTCAGATTTTCAAGAAACCATAGAGAAATCGAGAGAGAAATCATAAAAACGAACTCGGATTTTGAAGAAACCATAAACAAATCGAGAGAAAAATCGAGAGATAAGCGAAGAATTAGTCGCAAACTTTCGAAATCGAGAGAGAAACGAAACTCTAACCCACCGTTTTCGAAGAGAAGAATGATAAGTGGACGTGTAAAAAGAGTAGGCGAATCGTCCCGTGAAAGACGTGTGCGAAAGGACGCGTTCCCCACGAGTAACCCGACCATGTTAACGACATCTTCACGCGCCGGGTTAGGGTGTTTTACTAACCGAGCGGGCCAAACGCCAAGTTGGATCTCGACCACTTCGCTTCCCGGGCCAACCTTGGGGGCCAAACGGCCCCTAGGTCTTAGAAAGGAACATATTGCACATAAAAAGTGAAAACTCATATGTAGAGAAAACTCAATTGAAATTGACACAAAAAGTGCGGCTCATCCCCTATCCATACCATATCGGAGAAGACTTGCCGGTCCAATAGCTAATGAAATCAACGATAAATGAGGTACTACTACTATAGGGAAGCAAAATTGTCATGGTTCCCTAGATGCAATCCTAATATTGAGTTTGACACTCGGTCAACTTTCACCATACACAACCGTGCATTCAACAATCTATGTGACCACACACGATCATTTCAAACCGTACACGTCAACTACAAAAACAAACGATGTCCGTTAACGGCAAATTTTACCACTACCGCTCATTCTCTTCAAACTCCATAATTCATATTTCTTTTATAAAAATTCCTCCTCCGCTCCGCGCCATGGATCCATCCATCTGATCCGCCTTCTTTCTCATCCTTCCCCGTTCCAACGAATCTCGTAGTTCTCTATCTAGAAGCTCTCAACAATGGCAGCGATCGATACTGATTTTAATCTCAGAGTAAGATCCCTCACGAACTCTCACATTGTTCTGTACAGGTTGTTTATTTTTTCTTTTTTTAGGTCTAATTCTGCTTCCGTTTCTCTCTTTGGTATGTTTATTTCTTTCCAGCCTTCTCCGCAGTCTATCTACGCCGTCGGGTCAGTTTCCTCTACATTCTAGGCCTTTTGATTCTGTTTCTGCCGCGAAACTTTGTTTGCGTTCGTTTGTTTTAGTTTATATGACGAGTTAAATGCGAAATGTGTTGATGATTGAGGCTTTTTGTTTTTTTCAGTGACTATACATTTGCGGATGTGACTAACTTGGATCATTGCGCTAAGTATTTGAACCAGACGCTTATAACATTTGGATTTCCTGCTTCGCTCGATTTGTTCTCGAATGATCCGGTTTGTTTTGGATATTTGAGTAAATGAGCTGGTTTCGTTTTCTTTTTTTTTTTTTATTATTATTTTTTTAAATTGTTTAACGCAACTGTTTTGCGGTTGATATGTTTGCTGCAATTTCTAGGTGTCGATTGCGAGGACTTGCAATTGTATATATTTCTTGCTTCAGCAGAGACAGCGTGACACTGAATTTAGGGAATCTGCTAATGAACAGAGACAAAGGTGATTAATAAATTCATTTCTATGGACTTAGAAATTCATCAAAAGATGCTTTGGTTGGTAATTGTATCAATGTTTGTCGTTAGTACTTCCTATTTCTTGCATTGAATAGGAGCTGATAAATGAAATGGTACAAGCATGTAGCATCAACCTACAAAATAAAAGTAGTTACAAAAGATTTCTCCAATCAATTCATTCCAGAGATAGCTCACAAATACTGAAAGATTTACCAAACAAAACCCTAGAATAGAAAATAAAAAAAACAGTACTCTCAAACAGCCAACACGTCAGTTACTTTATCAAGTCATTTGAAATGGTTTAAGAACTTCTGTTTATGCAGTTATGTTTTTTCTGGATTTGAAGATTTTAGCTCTTTATTATTCAATATTTTGACCCAGAGGATATTCACACTTTAGCACCTTATCTGTAGCTTGTCTTCCTTCTTAAAATTTGATGAATTTTTCTGTTCATTTATACAATGAAGTGTCCTATTATTCACATCATGGCCCCTTGAAATACTAACATATTAATCTATCTTTCTATTTGTCCACATCTCCCTTTCTTTTCTCGTGGCAGACTACTTTCAGACATATCAAGATTGGAGACTAAAGTTGAGAGGCTGGAGTCAGTAATACTAGCTAAAGATAGGGAGATCGCAACAATTACACGAACAGTACAATCTCAGGACTTCTTTGAATTACATATTTTCTCTCTGATTCGGTTATTCCTATTGAACAAGGAAATTCTTTCCCATTAGGAAGCCAAAGCAAAGGCCGCTTTTAAATCCCAAATTGAAAAGCTACAGCAGGAAAAGGATGAGTTTCAGAGAATGGTTATTGGCAATCAGGTTAGAGTAGTTGGATGCTGTGAGATAGGTACTATTTTTCTATGCAATAATATAATATAAGTACTGATCATGAAATATACTTTCTGTTTTTGTGGCCAAAGCAAGTTAGGACTCAACAAGTACATGAGATGAAGAAGAAAGAAAAAGAGTATATCAAATTGCAGGTGGGATATCTTTGAGATGTCTTTCAGTCCTAGGGTTGAAATTTGTTGGGAAGATTAATATTTACAAAGAGAAGCTGTTGTATGCTGCAGGAAAGGCTAAACCAAGTTTTAATGGAGAAAAAGAAAGAATCTAGATCAGGGATGGAGATAATGAATTTGCTACAGGTATGTTTTAATTATTTATTATTAACGTTGTAGAGATTATGGATCATTCTGTTCATTTAATGGCTTTTATGATACGAGCAGAAAGAAGGACGACAACGAGGAACTTGGAATGGCAAGAAGACTGATAATGATTTCTTTAAAAAGATAGTATGTGAACATTTTTCTTCTTTTAAAAATATTTGGACAAGATCGTGAATTGAATTGTAGCAATTAAAATATTCTTGAAACTGTTTTACTTTCAGGTGGATGCTTATGAAGTAAAAAATCAAGAACTGATGTCAGAGAATTCTGATTTGAAGGCATTGTTGCGATCAATGCAGGTTTGCAACTATTTGATAATCATAACTATTTGTAATTGTACTATTAGTTTACTTAAATTTTTTCCTATAAATTTGGAAGGGTGGGCATGCAATAAAATAAGCGTGCAAACATGTGTTCAATTTATTTTGGTGGATTCTAGAATGTTGAGATTGTTAGTTGGTTTGCTCATTCTATCTAGGATTAGATTTTTCCAGGTTTGGTTTAGTATTGTGAGGAGTAGGTAAGGTTTGTGACGTGTGTCTATGATTGATGAGATCCTCTTTACATTCACCATTTCATGACACTTGGTTGGGTTTGTGGTAGATTGGTTTCTTTGATACCCTTTGACGTCTTTGGCATGAAAGGAGTATAGAGTTTTTAGCTATAAAGCACGGACACTTCATTTTGGGCAGAGTGTTTGTGTCGGACACAGACACGCTCGGACACGCGAATTGAAGTGTCCAGTTTTTTTATTTTTTATTTAATAATGGACACGGCAAGCACACATTTGCAAGATTTTTTTTTTGAAAAAAATAGTTTGTTTAACTCAAATAAGATGATCATTTTGTTTCTTTTAATTAGCCCACTCTTAAAAAGTAAAACTTGCATTTTTTATCTTAAAATTAAAAAAAAAAAAATTAACCTCGTATAATATTGAATTGAACCAAGAAAACTTCTCCAACAATCTAATTGATGCCTACGTTAGAGAAGAGAAGTGTTCATCTTCCTCTTTGTCACTTTGCCTCTCCACCAATCCATCTTCAACAAGATTCGCCTCACCATTAATCAATGAAAGGTTTCTTTTTCTAAATAAAATAAGAGTCGCCTCACATCCTTCCACTCAATCACCAACGAGTCCCCTCTCTTGTGTAAATCTCCAAATACCATCAAGCAAATGATTTCTTAAAAAATATTTAAGCATAGAAAAAAAAAGTAAAAATCAAAGTACTTTGAATAAAATCGTTTATTGTTTTTATATTATTTAGTCTAGTTATTATTATTACTATATATATAAATAAAATTGACGTATCCCAAACGTGTCCGTGTCCTAATTTTTTCAAAATTGGCGTGTCGCCGTGTCCCGTGTCCGTGTCCGTATCCGTGCTTCTTAGGTTTTTAGAGATGTGGAGAGAGGACTTGGGAGGAGGTTTGGTTGTTGCTGCAAGGTTTAACGCCTTTATTTGGGAACAAGTCTCCAAGTATTTTTGTAATTCCTTGTTAGGTCTTATTATTAGTTACTGAAACCCTTTTTAGTACAGACATTTCTAGTTGCTTGGCTCCTTCCACTGTTTTTTGTATGCTCATGAGTTATGCTTTTGTGACTGCCATCTGTACTTTACATCTATGCCAATGGGTGTTCAGTTTAGCTCGTGCATTGATTTCCAGGTTGATATGAGAGATTTCCTAAATGCTCCAAATGGACTACCTAAGCAATCTCTTGCAGTTAATGAAAGAGTTGAAAGTGAAGGTGCTCAGTCTCCTTTTGGTGGAAGGACGGTATGGGCCGAACTGAACGATGCTCATGTGGTCACCTGATTGCTCATTGCTGTGCTGGTATAAGAATATTATTGTTTTGTTCCAGGATGTTTTTGACCTTCCCTTTCATATGGCAAGAGATAAGATTGAAGAGAACCTTCGTAATAAGATGGCTTCTATAAAGGTGATTTATTTTTCATACTACATCACTTTCTTCTTGACAGATGAGTGCTTCTTACTAATAGTATTTTGAAATTTGAAGGAGCGGATGGGTGAGCTGCAAGATGCTCAAAAAGAATCTGAAGTTTCTTCTGAAGCTACTGAGAGAGAACTCGAGTTAGAAGCACAACTTGTAGAGGCAAGAAGTATAATCCAGGAGCAGGTGCTCTATTTCTTCCTCAGCAAATAGGATTTTGTATGAGCCTTGCATGTTTATATCTTTGTTTCTCAAGAAAAAAAAAACTATCTTTGGGCTTGTATACCTGTTAATGTTTTTAAAACATGAATACTTTGAGCTCTTTCTTTTTTTTTTGTTCGATCGTGTAGTGTATTGTAATATCACTCCAATCAGAGCACTTCGAGATTGGTCATTAGGATCTATCGTTCTTGCACATTGAAGCATGCATCTCTCTGAATTTTGTGTGCGGGTAAATCTGTTTTCATAAGGGAATAAACGAATTTCTTTTACATAGCATTTAGAATGCAGTTATCTTTGAATAGGTCTTAGACACAATGTTTATACTTTTTTATGCCTTATTAGTGCTACGCCATGTATTTTACTTTATCAATCTGATCAAACCAAAATATCAACAACCTTTTTTTGAGAACCTAAAGTTTTTAGTACTTAATAGATGTACAAATTGGCTTCTATTTCAGGCATCAATTATGTCTAAACATCTTGCCAAGTCTGAGGGACCAAGGTATTAATGTATTTTCTTATAAATCTTAATAGTTTGGATTTAAATTGATATGCCACCTACACTTTTCAGGAGTCTCAATGGCCCTTTTGATTCTGGCAGAGAATCCATCATTTTATCTCCCACTGAGGTATCATTCAAATTCTCATCAACCAACTTTTTATCACTTTTTCTTCCAATTTTAATTATGATTAGTATTTTATTATATTGACTTAACATGGTATCAGAGTAGGAGATCTTGTCTTGAAACTTCGGTGAAGTTGTTTTGTCTTCATTAATATTGATTTCCATCTTTGGACATTACTATTGAATTATCTTAAAAGGTTAAACTAATAGGTAGGGGTAAATTTAATTATGTCAACTAACACTCTCCTTCATTTGTGGACTTAGAAATTTGATAGATGTCCTACAAGTGGATTTTAATTTTAATCGAACAAGAAACGACTTGCAGATATTCGAACATATGACCTCCTACTCTTATATCATACTAAACTATGTAAATCATCAATCAACCCAAAAACATAAACTTATAGGTTGGGGTAAATTTAATTATGTCAAGTAACAATTTCAAATTTTCAAGTTTACGAGCGAAGGAAAGTGTTGCTTGTTATAATTAAATTTACCGTAACTTATTCATTTAAGCTTTTGGTTTGATTTGTGATTTAACATAACTTCATATGGTATGAAAACAAAAGACCTTGTATTCAAATCTCTGTGGTTGTGAAGTCGTTTCATCTAAATTAATATATTAATTTCTACTTGGTTATTTTCAAAATTTTCAAGCTCAAAGTGAAGGAGTGTGTTTGATGGTATAATTAAATTTAGGGTAAAGTACTATTTTGGTCCATGAACTTTTACCTTTATTCTATTTTTGTCTCTGATCTTTCAAAAGTCTAATTTTAGTTACTGAACTTTGAACTTTGTTCCATTCTAGTCCCTAAACTTTCAAAAGTCTAATTTTAGTCTCTAAACTTTGAGATGGTTTCATTTTGGTCCCTAAACTTAAAAAAAAATCTTTAAATTGATTTAAGGAAAAAAATTGTTTATTTTCTTTAAAAAAATTATCATCTTCTTGCGTAAATTTTAAATATACATTTTATCTTTGATTATATTGAAATTATTAACATTATTGAACCAATTTTGATTAATATGACTTCAAATTTACTACATGCTTCATTTTTAAGTTTTATTTGAAACTATTAGGACTAAAATTGGACTTTTGAAAATTCAGGAACCAAAATGGAACAAAACTCAAAGGCCAGGGACTAAAATTGGACTTTTAAAAGTTCAGGGACCAAAATGGAACAAAGTTGAAAGTTCAGGAACTAAAATGGTATTTTATCCTTAAATTTATCACAACCTATTAGTTTAAGTTTTTAAATTGATGTATAATTTAACATGATCAACATTTGTAGCAGAGTTGTTAGCAGAAGATATTTTTCTGCAAAATTTAAAATTGCCTTTGATGCTTTGCCAGCACCCGCAACCGCAATGCAACCCCAACTGAAGCCTCAAAAAATGGACTATGAGAAACAACTCAATAGCATAGTAGGAGAAATCAATACACGCATGACATGACCTTAAACCAAAATGGAAAATAGAATTAAGCAGGATGAAGATTAAAGTCCTATTGCCATACAATTCTACCCTTGCCTTTTGGTTCTTCTGATCGTCGGCCACGTTAAACAAGAATAAGAAGCAGCGCTACTTTTCTTCTTCGGCCATCTGTTGAAGGACAACCAAATCTCATTTCTAAACTTCTGTCTTTGTGTTCATTGGACGACTCTTACGTATCTTCCTCTCTTGGGTTTTGAAAACTCTGGTTTCAAGTGGCAGATAGTTTTAGCGAGAGTGATTTTTTATATCCCTAATATTAGGACTGGTTTGCGAGTACCAGACAACTGTATGACTCTATTACATTTGGTTGTTAGGACAACTCATATGAAGTCAACTCATATGAAGTTAACTCGTAGGTAGATGACCACCAAAAAACGAATCCATTACCTTGAATAATTTTGACTGCTTAGAACCTTGTTTAACCACTGAACCAACTGTTGGTTCTACAATGATATATTTCATGTCTGTGCATTTGTTGTGAATTTGCTTTGAGAGAGATGAAATTGTTTCAAAATCAATAGTGTTTTAGTTATTTTGAGAATCCTTTGTGTCCTGAATACTGTGGATTCCATAATTTTCACTATCAATGTTTTTTCTAGTAAATCTTCTCCTCTTTCATTCGTATATCTGTATTTCTTTCGATTTCAACAACAATAATTAGGGGTGGAGATTTGAACTCACGTCTTTTTAGTCATGATCCACGTTTATGCTGTTACTTTCATTTTTATTTCTCTTGCCTACTTTGGACCTCTCACATTGTAAAATTTTCACTTTTGCTTGCATAACCGGTCTCCTTTTTTTTCTGGTCACACGTGCAGGGAGTAGGAAACAAACAAGCTCAGCGGCTATAGAGTATTGTAGAGTTGGATTGGCCACAGGGACAAGCAAACGAGTAAGAGCTCGTCTTTTTGTGTAGCAATCTTAACTAGGTGATTCAGGAAACTTGTCCTAATTGTTTGACATACACACTAAAAGGCATATATAGCTCTAACCTTAACTGCTAATGTAATTAGTATGTAGCTTCTCTCCTTCAATTATTAATGATCGCGACTTCCACGTGACTTTCATTTATATTCAAAACGCATCTAGGTTGACCTAAGGTTAGGTAAGAGTCTAGTAAATTATACGATGTTCATGCAGTTCAACTCTACTTAGAAATTACTTTGTACAAAAGTAAAATATCTAGTTATGAGTTCAAATTCATGGTTGTCACCTGCTTATGGACACATGTCCATTTTGGTAGGTCTAAGCTTGAGTTTTAAATTGGACCTAGATTTTCATTCAATTAGTAATGAAATATTAGAGGTACTAAAGAGTAGAGTTAGATAAAGTTCTTGAATAATTAGATACCAATACAGTTCAAGAATAAAAATTTCAAGTTTAAACCCAAAGAATTAATGTCTACTTTTATTTTATTCTCTCTATATTTAAATTTAAAAGTGTCTCAAATTGCATTCTGCCGTTTTTGTACAATTTTATACACTACATATTTTTAATAATAGATATCGTGCGATTTAATCAAAGCAATGCTCAAACTTTCACGTCTAGCAAAACTGTCGCATTGATATCTTAAAAGGACAAAATCATTATATAGTAGGCGACTTAACTTAGATTTTAGTTTTTTTTTGTTTTATTATTATTTTTAAAATTTTTTATTTCTTCAAGGGCCCATGAATGAAGATGGAAATAAATGCATTTGGACAATTGAAGCATTTGCAGTCAACGTAAGAAAGTCAAACCATTAAAAAAAGAAGTGCCCCTCTCGATGACCGACTCGACCTTATTTCAAGCCTTGAGATAGGAAGGGGGAGAAGGTCAATATATGGGAGTATTTGATTTATAAATTAAGTTTGTGGAACTTCAAAATAAAAAGTAAACAAATTTAGGTTTGACTAAGCAAAATTAAATGGGTTAACGGCATTGTACTAAAAACAAAAGGAAAACTTATTATTATTATATAAACACATAAATCTATATTTGAAGATTTGTTCACTCAAGATTTCAAATTTAAAGATTATATGTGACACTAATTTGTACACTTTTTCTGTCTTTAATGTATCTTCATGTCATAACCTAAGAACAAGTTTGTTGTGTGTCCGAGTCTAGAGGAGCATAAGTTTTAGGTTCTCAAATCATCAAAAAAAAAAAAAGTGAAACATGTGAGAAATAATTACGTAGGTGGTCACTATAAATTGAATTCAAAATTTTTTTAGAAAAAAGTGTACAAACCACCTCTAAACTATGAGGTTTGTAATAACTATATCTTAAACTATTGATTTAATCAATTACACCCCTTAAAATTTGATAAATGTTGCAATCTACTTCCAAAATTACATTTGAATATTATAATGAAGGGTACAATTGTCATATTTAAAAAGTTTCTTCATCTTCTTCAATTTTCATGATTTCTTTTTGTATTTTTCCTCCTAAAATAAAATACACTATAGAGTCCTATGACTCGCTCGGGTAATACAATATGGACAACATTGTCCTTGGTGAGACCTAGGTGAGTTGAGCTACCTAGTTGCCATGTGTCACAATCCAACTTCATTGTCATTGCAAAGCGATCGTGAGGCACTTGCTCTAACCCGGCGAGCAAGTCAGCCAAACGAAAATCATAGAGCGGGTGGCACGATAGGGCCAACCTCTCAAAAAGAGCCTCGAGAAAGGTTTTCGAAAGATAGAGAGAGAACGTTTTATAATATGTTTTGTCTTTGAAAAGTATATGAGAAGATGCAATAAGGGACGCAACAACTAGCTTGCATTAATCATATAATCACTTGGTAGGAAGGAAGCTTCAAGAAGTCATACCCCCCTATAGTACATTTTGGACCATAATTGATGTGACACCCTTGCATATGAAAATGGCGAGGAGTCAGCACCTAGATAAAAATGAAGGAAACTATCCTAACATGCAATATTAACAAAATAACATAAAAGTATGATGAAAAGGGGTGTAGAGGTTCATGCGGCCATGTGCAACACGCACTGGACAAGCAAGACCGTGACATCATGCCTTACACTCTCATAGCGAGATGATGATCCACACGACTCACCAAATGATATATCCCTGACCCATATATTGGAATGTTTCATAGGAGTACTGTAGATAAAACTCAACAGATTGGGCGACCGAATTTGCAGACCCTTCTAACATCGTGTTGCTCGAGGATATCCCTTTAAGCCATGGGAAATGCATCCCTACATCGTAGTCCAACAACCTAATATTTGTCTTGTATCCTCTAGCTGATACTCGTGCTTCAGTCACATCTTTCTAGGACACTGATACATGTTATATATCATTGCTTCCTATGGGACGACGATGTCAATACACTCACCATAAGCGAGTCTCCAATGAGACAACAACAAATAGGTCCCTAATGGGACGACGATGTTAGGCTAGCTCCTTATGGAGCATCCAAACCCACACACACCTCAAATAGGTCTACAATCAGACAACACATCAAAATAGGTCCCTAATGGGACAAAGTGTTAGACTAGCCCTCTATAGAACATCCTAGCCTAACAACACACTAAACAGATCTTTAATAAGACAAAAATATCACAAAGGTCTACGGTGGGATGACGACGTTAGGCTAGTTCCTTATGGAGCATCCTGACCTAACATGCACACTAGATAGGTCTCCAATGAGACAATCACGTCACATTGTAGCGACTACTTCATGAAGATTATTATCAAAATTCTCGAGTCATTTAGTAATCACAAATTATCATTATTAAATGTTTTTTAATCATTTAAGTCTAGAAATTTCAATTTATTTACCAGAAACTTTCGGGTTATTACAACGTTTTCAAAAGAGTGAAAACATCGCTAGTATCTCAAACTGCATTCTCAAAGGAGTGAAACACCACTACCAACTCACATTGCACTCTCAAAAGAGTGAAGCACTACTTGCAACTCACACTGCACTTTCAAAAGAGTGAAACACCACTAGCAACATATATTGCACTTTCAAAGGAGTGGAACACTACTAGCAACTTACATTGTACTCCAAAAAGAGTAAACTGCAAAACTAACAAATGTCACTAGTTTCATGAACATTCATCTAATGAATAAGAATGTATAAAGAATAGAATCATAGCTTTTTACCTCCATGTCGATGTAAAAAAGTTTGAGTCACCAACATTTCGAGCATTGAGCTCTAAAACTTGTAGACAATCCATCACTAAATAATGGCAGTTATCGGTATGAAACAAAAATAGAGGAAAAGCAAAAGATGTAATTTCGTTAAAAACAAAACCTTCACCACTTAAGCATAAGTTAGCGACCACACGTCGCACTCCAACAACATAGCTTATTTCGAACCAAAACGACGTTTCTCAAACTTGGTCAATGTTTGACCTTGACCTTTCTTTTCTTTAGGATCTTACCGAAAATCACTCTTTTTATCTATAAATTTAAGAAATATGTTCACGTTTCATCTTTGTTTTTATTTAAATTATTGAAACAATTTTCATTAATATTAACTTTAAATTTATCGTATGGACCAATTGAATACTTGTAAGATTGTGAATCAACGTGAAACAAAATTAAAAGTTCGAACACGAAAATTATATTCATGCCTAGAATTTTACCTGTTAATGTGCACGATCTCTAGAGTAAGTTTCTATAAATTGAAGAAAATGGGATGATAAGTTCAAAACATATTAACCGTATGTTTCCATGAACGGAGTTGTGTTCTAAGTGTAGAATTGTGATGTTATCAATGATTAGAAAGAATGCAAAATGAGTTATAGACACGATTAGATTTCTTTTTTTTTATATAATATTTATTGACTAAAATTGAACCTATTAATTACAAGAGTTATTTATATCCATTGCCATGTGGAGAATAAATTTTACCGACCAAAAAATCAATTTAATTGCAAGCATATTCAAAACGCATTTTTTTAGTATTTAAAAAAACATAAAAGTACATTAGT
>JBBMEG010000020.1:8440426-8483786 GCA_037832605.1 Cyclanthera cordifolia | reverse complement strand
TATTACTAATATATTATAACGTTTACAATCTAATCTGAATTGTATGACTATTGTATTAATATGGTATAATCATCTAGATAATTTATAACCTATGTAATACAGTATCAACTATCGGTATTATAAAAATAACAAAAAAGTATTATATAATCGTATTACATACGTATTTGTATTATCAATGTATTTTTTTATCTTCTACATCTCAGAAACTTATGGCTTTAGGGTTTTAGGAGCAAATTAAGGAGATTCGCGGCCATCATCTCCGATAGTTCGTAGCCATCATCTCTGGCGGTTCGCGGCCATCATCTCCGGCGGTTCACGGCCATAATTTCCGGCCGTTCGCGGTCATCTTCTCCGACCGTTCGCGGCCATCTTCTTATTTACGTTCGCGGTCATCTTCTTCGGTCGTTCGCGACCTTCTTCTCTGGCCGATCGCAACAATCTTCTACGGTTGTGGCGGTCATCTTCTTCCATTAATGCGTTCCAAAGAAAAAAATATTTATGGCTCGAGGTTGAAGAAATTGACATTATTTAAAAATTATTAAAAATATAAAAATCCATTTGAATACTTTTGCAATTAAAATTAATTTGGGATGAATATGTAATAATTATATTCAAATTGAATATCCATGTTAAATACCTCGTTATAATGAAACTAGTGTCAGCATCAAACAACCAATCTTAAATCACTTAAATCGAACCCGTTGAAATTATATATGAAATAGTGTAGTGAAATCAATTACATCAACATGGTTCATACAATCGGTTGAATTTATTATTTGTTATTATTATTTTAGTTTCAACCTTCAACTGAACTTTATTCTAATTATAAATATGCCTACAATTAATATATGCATGTAGAGAGATGTTGTAAGATACTATTTTAGTCCCTAACATTCATATTTGTTTTATTTTAGTCTTTAAACTTTTAAAAGTTAATTTTAAAATTTGTTTCATTTTAATTTGGATGTGCATATACATTCCTGAAAAATTTATTCGACCGACCGAAATCAGATGGTTAATCAGTTTTCAAGTATAGTCAATTAGAAAATAATACATTTATTTAATATTAATAATTTTCATAGTTACTAAGTTTTCTTTTCATTGAAAAATTAACTTTATTTTTAAATGTATTTCTAAAAAGTATCAGATGAGTTCAATTATTTTAAACTAAATCATAAATTTTTCAATAAAAATTATATATATATATATATATACACACTATGAAAAAAGGAAAAAAAATATAAAATGAATTAACCAACTTAACTAACCAAATTGACCTTGACCAGGTCGATTCGATTTTATTTTCAAACAAACTGATATGATCAGTTCGATATCAATTTTCATTGAAAATTGACATTACCGCTCAAACTTATGACTGAATTTTCAAATGTACAATTTTTAGTTATTAAATTATGGGATTTGTTTTGTTTAAAATTTTTTTTAACTTGTAATTTGTCCTTATATTTTTTTTGTTTTGGAAAAGAATATCATTCTTTATAAATTTTAAAATATATTTATATTTTATGTTTGATTGTATTAGAATTAGAACCAATTTTGATTAATATTGATAGAGACCCATTATTACGTTTTTTTTTTCTAATAAAATAAAAAGAATAAAATTGAGCTTTTAAAATTTCAAAATTTAAAACGAAAGAAATGACGAAGTTGTATTAAAATTGAACTTTTCAAAATTTAGGACGAAAATATAACAAAATAAATTACTTTATTCTTTTGATCAAAAAAGTCAAAACTGATGAAATAATGTTAAATTCCCAAGAACAGAAATAGAAGAATAAATGAAGAAACCAAAAGAGGAAGAAAAAAAGAAAGAACTTTACACATGTTATAACTTACAAACCAGTTTTCATAAGAACAGGATCATGTGCCTCCATACTGCACCAAATTTCTTAAAATTAGGCTTTCCCCAATTCAATCCTCCCTTTCAATTCACATTTCTCTCTCTCTCTCTCTCTATATATATATATATAACACCTCATAATTAACAGTCCCTTGTTCTCATACAATTTTTCAACAACCAATCAAATCCCCACACAAATTCGATATATGGATCCAAAATTTCATTCTGTGTGGAAGAACAAAGCAATTTCAAGAACTTCTTCAATTGGTTGTTCTTCTCGCAGCATTTACTATTCTGGAACAGCTGAAGGAGTTCCTTTTCAATGGGAAATACAGCCAGGAACTCCCAAAGATCCACCACCTCCTGATCAGTTCCTTCCGCCCCTCAGCCCTCCGCCCGCGATTCTCAGCCTCCGGTTACCGAAACCGTGTATTGAGCAACCCAAAACCCGACACCAACCACGGATGAGGCTTAGGTTTTGGAGGAGAAGCAAGAAGAGGAGGGATAGTGAGAGAGCTGCCCAAGGAACGTCACCTATTGACTATATTAGCAATGATAAGTTGGAAACCTTTTCGTTTCTTAGCTCGGATTGTGAGTTCATGGTGTCTCCTCGAAATTCAATATCGTCGTCTTCGTCTTCTTCTTCACCATCGTCGTTGCTTGAATCGTTATCTGTACGAAATATGAGGAGGATGTCATTTAGAAGGCCTCCAAGTTGCGGTGCTTCGTCGCAAATTAATCGAATTCTAGCTTGTTACCACGCTTAGAGGGATTTTTAGTGTTTGATGTTTGATATATATGATATCAAGTAATAAAGGTAAGAAGGGATAATAAGATTCAAAGTTATTTAAGCAATATGCTCAATGGTAATAATGGTGTTATTCATGCCTATGAAACTTCATGGTTTTTACCTTATTGCTTAGTGTGGACATCTATTTTTTATAAGTTTTCTTATTTCTTTCAAGTGTTAGTTCATACATTTTTGTTGTGATGGTTTAATTGAATAGAGTAGGGTGGCAGCTAAAATAGATTGAAACACAATAACAATAAGATAGAAGAAAAAGGAAAAAATGACACAATGATTTAATGTGGAAAACTCCTAAACAAATTAGGGTAAAAACCACGGGCAAGAATAGGAGATCTTCTCTTTTTATAGAAGTTACAAACTTTCTATCTTACAAAAGTAGCACCAAACTCTCTTATAAGGAGAAATTCTCTCTATTTTTATCTCACATCCTTACTCACTAGATGTGGGATGTCTTGGGAGATTTTGGGATCGTTTGCCAACAATGAGCATTCACTAGCACTTCCAAACTTGGCTCCAAGTTTAATCCTATGGCCATAAATTGTCATATCTTGCCTTGGTAATCAAGACAACCATGTGTCACAATTTTGCCACAATTTCACTTTGGACAAAGTGCGCACTCTAGACAATTCTACACCAATCTTAGACAAAGAGTGTTCTAGAGTTCTCTCCATCAATCTTGAATACATATGTATGATCTAGAATTTTTTTTTGAACATCTAAGATAAAGGTGAATGATCTATAATTCTCCATTATTATTTAACAGATTTCATGAAATATAATTTAGGAAAAGAAATATTGATTTCTTAGAAGAATTTATGTTGATTCTCCATTTCATTCAAATCCAAAAGATCCATCAAAGTACTATGGCTTAAGGGCATTTCATGTCCTAATTTATTTAAATGAAATTAATAACTAAAGTCATCATTAATATATTGGGATAATGTCAAAGCGAACATAATTCAACCGGTATTAGAGATGCACTAACTATGTTTGAACTCAACTTTGTAACCTAAAAAAAATATTTGTTGGAATAATTATTTCATATTTATTTATTTCCTTCCTAATTTTAGTAATCCATGAATTATCACTAATTTTATGTAACCTCCGATCTTTTTTAAATTGTCACCCACTTTAATTTATTTATAAAGATCTCTAAATGGTAGAGAATATAGAGAATTAAAGAAGTATGGGAATACAAAAAACTTATTGATAATTGGCCTATAATCCTCTCTCTATTTTAGTTTTCTTCTATTTCTAGTTTTCTATACCTACTCTTTCCTTTAGAAACATATATCATTTGAGCAAGAAAGAGTAAAAATATAGAAGAATCAAGAACTGTATTGTTATGTTGGCTATTATGATCACCGGCTTTCATCTTGATTATCAAATTTATTGACGAGAGATATGCTTTATTTATTTTATGATTCAGCAAGTGATTTATTATAATCACATTTAGATATATTTTTAGCAATTTTGACGAATCCTTATCTTAGATCTTCTTTTGTATATATGGTCTTGTTTGAACTTTATTATAAATGATAGAATTGAGCCAATAGCATTTTCTCCCGGAGACCTACAAGCCTCAACTTTCTCATCTCGCTCTAGATTTCCTCTTTCAAGCCACTCTCGAGCTTCCTTTCAAGCCATTCTTCGCTAATGTTCTTCATTCCTACAACGTGTTTTTCAAACAATCAACGTTACTCCCTAATCGTTCCTCCTGCTGTAGTTTTATCAACCTCATAAACCTAGTCCCCTACAACGTAGGTTGGAAACAAACTAACAATAATTCCCGAAACTCCCTCCAGAACGATATTGTTCCACAGTCCTCCACATACTGATACCAGTCTAAAACCTCACTCTTCAAACACATCACTACGGTATCCAATTTATCCGCCTTCGACAATCGATTCACTGCAAAGTATAGTTCCACCTGGTGCAACCAACTGATTGGGTCCTCGTCGATTGCTCCCTTGAAAATCAGAACCTCTAGCTTACGCAGCCTCATATTGAAAGAACACTTCTCGGTTTGTTGGGGCTTGGAAACCCACTCGTTGTCCACCCCTGGGTTGCTCATTCTTGGAAATCTGCCCAAACTCTGATTGCTCTCTTCCTATTGAATCGACAGATCCTGCTCTCCTGCACCAAACCTAATCCCTTCCCTTCATGCCCATGCATGATTTCCCACCATCGTGCGCCCTTTGCCAACTTCACCTCTCGCGACGCCTATCTCGCCAGTGTCCCACACCCTCGCAGTGCCCACAACACCCACATCCATCGCACTGCCCACGTTCACTGCTCCTCGAGCAATTCCGTTCGCCACCAGTTCCCCTCCCGCACCCAACACGCCCTCGCTGACTGCATCACTAGCGCTCGCTCGCGCCCCTCCTTCGCACTAGCCGCGATTGCACCTGCACGATCGTTTCCTTCCCTCGCGCTCTCTGCTACGCCGCCTCCGACGCCCTTAGCTCTCAATCGCACCGTCTCTGCCTGAGTTCACATCGTCATCCCGCGCGCTTCCTACCCCACTACCACCTTAGCGCTCACTTCATTCGTAGTACATCCCAGCAAATTCAAAATGATCGACGTCAACTCCTCCTTTACCGACTCCAGACCCTTCTTCTGCATCTCTTGTAGTTCTTATTTCATTGATTCGAAACCGGCTTTCTACTGCTCTCCTAACCGCCCTTCCAAGCTCGACAATTGATTCTTCATGTGGGCCTTAAACTCTGGTCGCTTCTCGCCCGCTTCCTCCACGAACTCCTCCAACGATTTCAATCGGTTTTCTATTTTCCCCGCTATCGAAACGTAGCCGACCCTGATATCAAAATTGGTAGAATCTGCCAATCTCCAAGAATTGAGAATTACAAAGAATGTTCAATAATGGGATGACCCCTACACCAAACTAACATAACTACTTCCTTATGTGCCTCTCACATGATCTCTAGATTCTAGTCATGTGCCTATCACATGTTCATTAAGGGTGTGTTTGGGGCAAAGAGAATGAGAATGATTATGACAGAAATGAAAATTGGGGGAAGAATGAGAAAGAGAATGATTAATTGTGTTTGTGGTTAAGAGAATGATTATGGGGAGAATAATTAATTGTGCTTGGGGGAAGAGAATGACAATGAAAAAAAATAAAATAATGGGTATGATGTGAGTGAAAATAGTTATGGAGAGAATAAAAAGTAGTTAGAAGGAGAATAAAAATGTGATTTTGGGGAAACGTGATTATGAGAGGAATGATTCTCGTGGCCTGAACACCGAGAATCATTCCCTTCTCATTCTCCCCCTTTATGTGGCCCAAACACCCCTAAAACTCTACAACCTGCCTAAAACATCACTACTAATACATCATTATTATTTCCTTGCACACATGCTTGTCACATGTTCATTTAGTCCTCCTTTTGTACACTTTAAGAATTGAGGGCTTATCAATACCCGCCTCAAAAAACCAGGTTAGAAGTCTAATTTATATTTGACCTATATGTTCCAAATCTGAATGATATTTCAATAATGTTAATTTTAGTCATGGAAGAACAAAATCGTTGAATATATAATGTAATATTAACTAGACTAATTTGAAATTCAAATTTATTGATAAATTGATTATTATACTTTTAAAGTGATTTTGATTTTTTGAAAAAAATAAATATAAAAAAATAAAAAAAGACCCGAACTAAAAGTGAATCATTATTAAAATGTCAATAAAAAAAAAAAAAAAAATCAATTTTGAAATATAGAAATCCAACTAATATTAAATTCTAAACTTAAAAACCAAAAATAAATATAAAAAAAATGTCAATTTTGAAATATTGAGAACAAACTCAAACAAAATCTCAAACTTACCAATCAGAAAATAGTTTCCTCTTATTTTTTACATCATAATATTTTTTTCTTGAAATTACAAAACATGATGAGAGATTCGAATCCAATATACATTATAGCCTTTAAACTTTGTAAAAATAGAAACTAATTGCTTTTCTTTTTCCGTTTCAAAAATATAAAATTACGCCATTGAAGCTTCTTCTTCTTTTCTTCTTCTTCTTCTACGAGAACTGCAAGGATCGTTCGGTTTCTGCAAACACCGGGAAGCGTCTCGAGCCTATCTGTGCTTACATCGCTGGTATCTCCAGTTTTCTCTCAGGGTTCAACCTTTTTTTCTTCTTGTAATTTCGCAACCGTTTGATTTTGGTTCTTATGTTGATTTCAGTCTTGCGCTTCTATTGCTTGTTTTCTCTGGACGCTCTTTAGATTATGATCGGTCTCGAATTTTTCATATTCTGAGTGATTCGCTTTGCTTTTAATTGCACTTCTCTTTCTGTGGCTTTGGTCGTTGATTGATTCTTTTTTCGTTTCACTTATTTCCCTTCCATTTTTTTTCTGCGTTTCGCCTCTTTTCGGGTTGTTTGTGCTTCTTATGATTATGAATCACTTCTTTCTTTTTCCGTTTCTTACTTCTATATCATCTGTCTTACACTTGCTGATTGGGTTGTCTTCTTGAAGACTGAAGAGCTGTGATTACTTCCCTTCTCCTGTTGGATTATTTGATTTTATTTTTCCTGAAGAGCAGTCAAGAATCCCCACATTGGAAATATGGAAGACCCAGTAGCATTAAACCCAAACGATATTCAATCCACTAAAATGAAGCCTATTTTGAGGGGCATGTTAAAGATTTCTAGTTAGAAAAGTGATGAAATCTCCTAACATTTATGAGTTAGGTAGCACCAATTAGTGATTTCATAATATTTATAAGTTATGTGGCACCAATTAGTTTTGAGATCAAACTTCATGCTATTTAATCGCTTCCAACTTCTTTTCATCTCCTCGGTAAGCCTTAAGCTCTAAATTAATCCTCTCTGTTTTGTTCAATTTTATTGATGCTAAATCTCTGAACAATTCCTTTTTCGTATTGCACAACTCCAGCAATATTTTTCTTAATTCTGAATCATTTCTCAAGGACTGGCATGCTCTATAACCAATTTGATAAAAAATTCGAATTGAAAATGAGAACTCGATAGAATTGCAGCGGAATTAAAAATATATTGTTGTTGTTGACGATCCCACATGGAAAAGGTGTGGAGAATTTCCTAGCATTTATTTGATAGATGAATTATTCCATTCATTTTCAATTTGTTTAGGATGGAACTCATACTATTTAATATGGTATCCGAGTCTATTAAGCTCAAATGAATATCCTGTCCAATAAAAACTGGAATTGCAATCCGACTCAAGATTGGTGAATCCAAAGAGTCATCATTTTAAGGAAGCATATTGATGAGCCCACATTGGATTGGTGACAAGAACTCTTAACATTTGTAAGATAGTTGAGTTACTCCACTCATTGCAAATTGATTTTGAGATTGAATCTCATACTATTCATTAATGTATCATAATCCATTAAACCAAAATTAGTATTCGGTCAAATAAAAATATAAATTAGTATTCGTTCCTATTGCTTGTCTCTGGATGTTCTTTAAACTATGGTCGCTTTTCGTTTATTTGCACTTCTGTAGCTGTGGGTTTGCTCATCGATTGGTTATTTTTCCTTTTCACTTGTTTCCCTTCCAATTTTTCTGTCTTTCACCTCACTTCAGGTTGCTTGTGCTCCTTATGATTATGAATCACTTCTTTCCTTTTTCCGATTCTTCCTAATATATAATTTGTGTTTCACTTACTGAGTGAGCTTTGATTACTTCACTTCTCCGGTTGGATTATTTGATTTTATTTTCTTGAAGAGCAGTGATGGCTTTTGTTGAGGTTCCACATTGGAAATATGGGAAAACCTCGTACCTAGTGTTTTAAAAAGTCTAAGTCGTACTAAGGCTCAATGGCCTCTGGAGCCTGGGGCGCAAGGCGCACCAAAAGGCACGGGCGTTTTTTACTTAAAGTGCACTATATTAAAAAACTTAAAAATATATATATAAATATATGCCCAATCAAAACACTTCTCACATAAAGAAATGAAGTTTTAACCAAGAATAATATATAAAACAAACATAAGATTCAACTATTAACCTTTGTTTTATGGGAATCAAGTAAGGTGAATACATAAAACATACATAAAATTCAACTATAAGCCTTCATTTCATAGAAAGAAGTGAAGTTTTAGTTAAGAATAATATATAAACATACATAAGTGATTCAAGATATTTTGATAGCTTAAAAAACTTATCTTGCGCTTTGAATGACCTAGTACAAGGATCTCGTTGAAATCAGACGTTATAGGGAGATAAAACACAAAAATTGTAGGCAAAATAGTAAGAAAACACAAAAAACACAAAAGCACACAAGGCGCCTCGATGCGCCTCAAAGCTTATGAAATGCGCATCCCTCACCTTTCAACAATGACTTGCGCCTCGCCGGTGCTCGCCTGGGTGCGCCTTTTTAAACACTAGGCTTCTCCCCCCTCTATTGAGCAAGCACATCAATTGCTCTTTCTTTCATCAACCAAAATGTCACTTGGGTTCAATTGATCGATCAGGGCCATCAGGCAATGCAGTGCTCAAGTATCGTTTTTTTCTTCTCCCTTTTTCTTTTTCAATAGACTTGCCTATATTTAACCCTTGACCAGGCGATGTTGAGCTTCTAATTGATCCACCTCCCTCCTCCTTCTTTTTCCTACCAACCTGGCATATGTTTCGGACCTTGCTCCTCTTGCTTGGATCATTGGTGATTGGCCATCCATCTTTCGTCTCTCCCTTTCATTTATTGGTGAACAATAGAGGACTCAACCATGGACAAACATTTTTCTCTTCCCTCGAAGCTTGTTGATTATTGGGTGAATGTGGCAACTCATCCAACCTCTTGGACCAAGAAGACATTTTTTTTATGTGTTTGAAGAGGGGAACCCAAATTTTGGTATTTTTTCCAAAGTGGTGCGACATATATTGGTTCTTGGCACAAACCTTTTGATTTCTGACCCGAGCCGGTGCTTTATAGCCACACTTTCTTGTCTTGTTGTAATTGAGGATTAACTTGTAAATTAAGTTTCTTGTACTCTTACCTATTATATTTTGTTCAATCAATTTGTTCATATTTGTTTAAGGTTTTTAACTTCAATTTAAACTTGAATGTCTTTTTCATAAAAATTATATATTTAACTCTAGTTTTCATGAATAAATGTTTTTATACGGTTGGTGTTTAGATTATATATATATATATATATATAATATACTATAATATATGTCTAAACATGCTTAACTATGCATTATTTGACATATATCATCAACTAAATACATATGTAATATATGAAATTAGTGAGAGGAAAAAATGTCCAGAACGGATGACCTCTACGTGGGAATTTAGAAACTCATATTTTAAAATGACTTCCAAAAGTAATCAACTACCCTCCATATGTGTATCTTAAGGTATTTGGGTATCTTGAAATGTCTGGGTATTCGTGCTAAACAAATGAGGTAATTGAGATTTCCATGAATGGAAATCACGGATTATCCCAAAGTAAGCGATCCTAATGGCCTAGCATTCAAGAGGTTTAGTTCTCCCCAATCAATTTTGCTTGCCTAAAACTAAAACCACTAACATCCTCTTTCTGACATTTCATAAACAAACTCCTTAACTAACGACTTCACTTTTTTAGATTCCAAATATTTTCCTACTAAGATTCCTACAAATTTTCTTCTTTTGGCATAACGGTATTGAATTTTAGCACTCTTCTTGTAATGGTATAAACTCATGCATCTAAGCTTGTCTTATGTTAAACTGTGAACATTGTAATCTACTTGCATTCCAATTTTAACTGTATGAACCAGATCTAGCTAGCTAACTTGGTTTTCTATCTATTGGCAATGTGATGAAGAGAAATAACTAGCTTTTATTATAAGTATCGTCCTAATTTAATTTTATCTTTCTTGCTCATAGAAGGCAGATTTGTTATTTTGTAGTGAACTTTTCAACTCCATAACTTCTAACCAATATTAGAAGTTATATCGTTGGAGTGCCTGTTAGCAAGGTCAAGTGACTCGGGTTGATTGCACATATAGCTTGTTATGGACCCCTCTATTGTGAAACTTCTGGAGGATGACGAGGTTTTCTCTTTCAGTGCTTGTGTGTAAAAACTTATCCTAGGATTGAGGGGATATCATTTATAAATATTTCCCGTTTGGATGTCTGGCTGTGAGCAGGATGAAACAATGCATTCAGGTGCAGCTGTGGATGCCTTTCAAGCTGCCTTGAATAGAGATATAGAAGGTGACGTTCCTGATGTTTCCCGGACTTCTGAATCAAATTCAGGTATACTTCAGTCTAAACTTAGAAACTGAACTGTTATAAATAGATCTAGGTCAGCAGAAATAACAAGAGAGGCTACAATTTGTAGAAATCATATCAAGATTTGCATTTACAGAAGCAATTTTCTGTCCATGAAGCAATTTTCTGTGACTTTGATGGTTCGGAGGTCAATCTGTTTTACCTAGATATCCTATTGTTTCTCGTTTCATAGACATATGATGCTTACCCTATAGTTTATATATGTGAATAATTTGCTGTCTCAAAAGTTGATTCCTGCCTTGGTTTGAATGAGTTGGATGTTGAATCAACTTGAAAGCACCCATTTTAGTATTGTTTTTGTGGCAACTGAAAAATTTGACAGTTTTTCCGTGAAGATATTTTTCCTTTTTTGTGTTTCTAGTTATTGTTTCATTGTCATAGCTTCACCTCCGTCTCTATCTTGAATCTTTTGGGAAGTTTTCAAAATTTAACATTGATTTAAATGTTATCATTTTAGATTCACTGATTTATTTTTACGCCTTCCTTGTCATGACCTTTCTTCTGGGATTGTTGATTTGGTATTTGTGATTAAAAATGCAGCCTTCTGCCGCAGAAGCGTTGGTTCTTCTGACCTCCCGCTACAAGCTTCTATGCAAAATGAAAATAATGAATCACTTGTACAACAAGATCAAAATTTTTGTTCGAAGCAAGACCAACATACATCTCTGATTGAACTAGAGCAATGTACATCTGCACCTCAAAATCGGCAGCAACATAATGCTGCCCCCCTCCAAGCATCAAATAACCAGGCCCATGTAGGCCGTGAACAAGGGGAGTCAAAACAAGTGTCTGCTCTGCCTTCTCAAACATCAGGGCATCAAGTTTCTGAAAAAGCTCCAATCCTTGTGAATGATTCAAACAGAATGCAGAACCGGGAAAATGATTGTCAATACTTGAAGTTGCAAAAGATGAGTAATCAGCAGGCATTGGTATCGGAACAGGCAAATAACTCATTAAATCGTAGTAATCAGGTATCGTTTGGCTTATTGATGCCTGCATTGTTGCCCCAGCTTGATAAAGACAGAGCTATGCAGCTTCATGCTTTATTTAACAAATTGAAGGTAATTATACAAGCTGAAGTAACTTGTTATTGCTTATAAGTTATAACTATCAGAGCATTTGTAGAATTGATGTTAGATGATCAGCCTGAGTATGCCTAGATCTAGGGGTAGGAGTTCCTTATTCACTTTTCTTTTGATTGGATCCGAATCAACCAAGAAGATTATATCGAAATAAAAGATAAAAGTAAAAGATAAGCCAAGTTGTTAATAGGAACTTGGAACCTCTTATTTTTATAGAGAATCATCACTTTATCTCTAATGAATCTCTCAATATTTGCATACCCTATTACTACCAGTCCTTCCTATTTATAGGCTAACAGCTAACTCTAACTGCCCGTATATCCATATACCATTTCTTCATTTAAGGTCTCCTACCATCTTCTCATGAGAAATGAATTTTTATTTGGCATGACAACTCTTTGGTGTCATATGGAATCACGAGTTAGAATTTTGCACAACTTGATGAATTGCGAAAGCATGCAAAATGCTGAGCGAGGTGGATAAAGTTGTCAACAAGAGTGTTGTCGAGGCTGTAAAAGCAGCAGTGCATGAAGTATTACGCAATGTAGAAGAAAACAAGAAACCGAATTCAAAAGCTTTGTTGACAAAACAAGGGCAAAAATTCAAAAGAAGCCCAAAGAAAGACACAAAAGAAAAGAGTTATTCATATCTTGCCCAGACTTTTCACTCACCTTTGATCTTTAAATGTGCAAGCTAGAAGTGCCAATCTGTGAAGGTGATGATCCACACGATTGGTTAGTACAAGTTGGAAGTTATTTTTCCATTGATCAATGTTATCTGAGAAACACGAGGTTGCAGTGCTTTGTTTGGCAAAGTGGCTCTCAATGGTTCAATTGGGCATATCGTAGGTGACTCACTGAAGATTGGGAAGAGTTTTGAAGGTGCTTTGTTCGGAAAAGTGGCTCTCAAATGTTACAATTGGGCATATCGTAGGCGACCCACTGAAGATTGGTAAGAGTTTTGTAGGTTGCTCCTTAGGTGCTTTTCCCAACAAAAATAGGGACCTTGCATGAGAGATTTTTTCTTTAGAACATGAGGGTACAATTCGTGATCATCGTGAGATGTTCAAGGAGTATCCAAGTATATTGCAGTTGGATGATGATACACTCGAAGTAAAATTTGTGGATGGCCTCAATGAAGACATAAAGATGGAAGTTCGTACGGGCTTGACAAAGTGTCTTATTCTCTTAATGAAATGGATTTGAAGTACTAGATAATGTTTATCACTTTGTAGATGAATAGAAGGGATGGAGTCCCTGGATGGAGGCCTCGACCAACACCATGTATTGAACCACAACAGACAGTTCAAGGGGAAATACCAAGACCTTGAATATCAACCAAATGTGGTACTCGAATATAAGTGGGATGGTTTTGCAAAGATTGTTGATGGACCACCTTTCAAGAAACTCTCAGATTCCGAACTTTGTAAGCGACAGGAGAAAGGAAATTATTTTCGTTGCGATAACAGAAGATAAATACTTCAATGGGCGTAAGTGCAAGGAAAAAGTAACAGAAGTGATGATTGTTCATGATTGTGAGAAAAGGGAAGATGACGTTGAATTACAAAACTTGAAGGGTTAAGATGATGATTTGGCAGTGAAGAACCTGAAGTGTTTGCGAGTTAGCTTGCCAATCTATGATTGTTTTGAGATCTCCCAAAACTTTAAAGATTAAAGGTTTTATAAATTGTAAGGAAGTGGTCAACACAATTTTATATCACTGACATTGGTGCAGGGCTTGAGAATTCCCATTGAAGAAAAAGATGGATATGGGATCATATTAGGGACGGATACTTCAGTACGAGGTTCTCAAATATATGCAAAGATGTTGCATTTCGTATGGATGAGGTTACAATCGTACAAGAATTTTTTTTCCCATGTCTCTTAGGAGCGTAGATGTGATTCTTGGCTTTCAATGGGTCTCAACTTTGGGAGATGTTACAACGAATTATGATAAACTAGAGTCTAGAGATGTGATTTAGTCTTGGTAAATCTAAGATTACATTGAAGGGCGTCCTAACTTTAATTCAGTGTGAAGTAACCCTTACAATCTTTGAAGCTAGAGAAACAACGGTTCTTTGTAGAACTCAATAGTACGAATACTCGGGAATGAAGAAGTGATTGATGTAAATTCCGTTGGAGTACCTACTATGGTAAAAAAATCCTATTCCATTATGTAAAAGTTCTAAAACAAAATCAAGGTTTGCCTCCTACAGTGGAAGATGCTCTTAAGATAGAATTATTTCATAGGTGGACACCAGTTAACCTACGCCCCATACGACATCCACAATTTTAGAAGAACAAGATTAGAAAACTTGTAGAGGAGATGTTGTGTGCTGGAATTTTAAACCAAGTAAAAGATGCGTTCTCAATGGAGGGTGGAGATTTGTGTCGATTATCGTGCTTTGAACTAGGTGACCGTGTATAGAATCCAATAGAAAACAATGGGTTAAGGGTTATGGTGATTTGACAACAAAACACAACGATCACCGATCGAACTCTATTAGGTGTTAGAATGGATAGAAAGAGACTCTGGTGGATGAAGATACCAGGAGAATGACCAAGCGTGATAGAGAATATAAAAAAGAGATAATAGCAGATAAAAACAAAATAAATAGAAGATGCCTAAGCCAAAAATATTTGATATCGTAGAAGAGAAGTTAAACAAAAACTAGGCAAGTGATGAAATTCCATGAGAAAAAAGGTGAAAAACCGTTTGTTGAGCCCTTGAACAAACTGATGTAGGTCAACCTTAGAATGAACTATTCCATGTAAATAGGGTTTTTGAACATGTGGCGCAAAAAATTGTTAAAGGGTGTCAACTAGCACCAAGCATATTCCTTCACTTCTGCTTTTATCGGCCAAGGGTATCTACAGACTGTGCATGCCAGAATTGGTGAGGTTTCGAGCAATGGTAAGTGTAACTCTATCTATTAGTCTGGACAAGAACTGTCTCTCAATAACCTCTTTTTAATTGGATGCCAATAAAAGAAGAAAAAGAAAAACACATATCGTGTTGAAAATGAATATCTCAACAGTGCTCTATGATTGAGAACCAGATTAGAGACGATGAAAATACAAAAGAAATCTTTTCCTCCCCTCATTAGAGGGCATTAGAGTTGGGGGAAAAGCTGCAAAAACTTGGTTAGGGTTTGTGTAATTGAGAGAGTTTTAGAGAGAAAGATCTAGAGAGAGTTTTTTGTTTTTCTTTTTTTAAATAAAAAGGAACATCTAATATCAATAATATGTATTGCTTAAATCTATTCTTTATTATAAAAAATGAATTGAGTGATGTAATTAGCCTCAGAATCTACTCTCTACGTGGAAGTCTTGTTCGGGTGATAATGCATTTCTATTTCAATCTTATTAAATTATGATGTGAATTGCGACGTGCACGTGCTAAAAGAAATGGTTGGATGATTTATGAATGCATAGGTGGCTGTCTCATATATTTGTAACTTGTATTTTAGAGAAATGAAATGAACAAAGATGATTTTATCCGGATCATGAGAAGTCTTGTGGGTGATCAGATGCTCAGATTAGCAGTTAGTCAAGTAAAATCACAGGTCAGCTTTAAATTGATTTCTTGTCATGAATATTTTATTATATATATATATATATATATATATTGATTACTTTAAATCAGTGTCTGCTAGTGAGTTATGGTTACCTTTCTCAGGTTCCAGTCTGAACCTTTTTCATTTACAGCCTCCACCCTCAATAAGGCAACATCCTCCTAGAATGCCATCTATGGGTCCTGGTGCATCAAAGTTATCTGATCCACGACCATTTGCACTTCATCAGAAAGGCACGACTTCTCCTGCAGTTCAATCATACATCCCCTCTTCAGCATCCCAAGGGCAAAGTTCAGGCTATCCTACCATAGACAAGAATATGCAATCATTACGAGAAGTAGAACAACGAGCTGATGGTAATGGAAATCGATTGACTTCATCCAATACATGCACCATTCAGAATACGGGCACCATTCAGGAAAGGGAACGCTCCTCGGTTCCTGTTTCAGGACTTGAGAGGCAGAAGCTACACTTTCAACAGAAATCTTTTGCTATGCATGGAAACAATGGTAACTATCACCAACCACATGAGGGTCAAGTGAAGCAAATTCCCCAGCAGGCTCTCAATTTTGACAGGCAAGTTGCTATAAATGATACCAAGCGAGTGCAGGGTGGCAACGTTCCACACTTGCATAACAACTTAGCTTCACAGAAAAATCCAGTTTCCTGGAAATCCTCAATGAGTAAAGAGCAGAACACAGGCCCTTTGTCATCATTGATTTACATTAAACAAGAACCTTCTGATCAGGTTTCTGAGCGGAACAACGCCCAACTTCCAAATGTGCAGGGATTGTCGTCATCTGTTTCTAGCATGCAAGCCGAACAAGTTAACAGAACCCCCGGAATTGTGAAGGACGCTCTTGAAAAGAAAACATCTACTATCGGTTTTCCTACATCAAGGAATTTTATGCCTCCAACATCAACCAATGCTGCAAATTCAATTTCTTCTGATGCGAGTTCTCTACATGACTCTAGTGCTGTGGTAAGTATTCTAGATTGTGGGTTAGTCTTAAATTTTGTAAAAGTAAATATTGAAGACAATTAAAAACAATAACTCAGCGTATAAGTGTGTGCCATCAACCAAGAGATCATGAGTTGAAATCTTCCACCCCCAAATTATTGAACTAAAAAAAAATGGTTAATATTGCATGCTTATGATTGACTGCACATTTTGTCGGGCAGTAATCTTACTCCTTCCCGACTCTCTAATTTCACTCTCGTTAGAATTTTAGATTTATTAATTTCATTTCTTATTTATACGATTAAAATAATGAAGAGAGTTTATTTTACACCTGGTTCATCAATTTCCTTGCATAATCTTTTGTTTTCTTGTGTAGTCTGTTGCAATAAATTGTGTACGTTAGTACATGTATTAAATGATTGAATGTGACCTTTCAAAAAAAATGATTGAATGTGTACTTGTCTCTGCTTTGTTTGTATATCACCGTGAAGAATGTACATCGTGTAATCTTATGCTCTTGGCTTGCGCATATGATGTATCAGCTGTTTGCAGACTAATTATACCTTTTTTTTTGGATTTGCAGTTAAGCTCTCAGGTTCCTTCAACTACTCCTGGAATGCAAAATAGGGTACCTCAAAAAAAAGCAGCTGTTGGCCAGAAGAAGCCTCTTGAAGCACTTGGCTCTTCACCACCCCTATCTAGGTGAACTTGCTTTCACTTTTTTTTTATATATCCATCGGTGCCAGCTTGTTCTCACTTCGACTATTGTCACGAGATATATCGCCCTACAACATTTTGATCTCAAGGAAACCTATAGAAAATTAATTTTTAGGTAGATGACCATTATGAATTGAACCCAACAAGATGTTCACTCTTAGTCTTGTCTTAAATCCTAAAAGTTAAATTTATCTTCGAATATATAAAAAACTGGGTCATTATTCACAATTAACCTTAATTTTTTTAAATATAATTGACTTGTATTGTTTCTTATAAGAACAAACAATATTATTGATCTGTACCCAACAGTAAGAAGCAAAAGGTATCCGGGGCATTTTCAGATCAAAGCATTGAACAACTTAACGATGTCACTGCAGTCAGTGGAGTTAATATTCGGGTACAATTCTCATATTTCATTAATGGTTAGTTCTAGTTCTAGTTGATACTTAAAAAACCTGAATTCTCAAAAAATGTCTGGTTTCTTTGTAGGAAGAAGAAGAACAACTATTTTCTACTGCAAAGGAGGATAGTCGAGCTTTTGAAGCATCACGGAAGGTTGTACAAGAAGAAGAAGAGAGGCTGCTATTGCAGAAAGTCCCATTGCACAAAAAGCTGGTAGAAATCAGTGAGTCTCCAATTCTTTAATTAATATTTGGTTTTTTGTCTGTTTATGTGAATAATATGTCGGTAACTGAGCTGAAAGAACATCATTTTCATAGTGTGATGAAATGCTAATTGGTATGTTTGTATGTGGCAGTGTCTAAATGGGGTTTGAAGGGCATGAGCAATGACGTTGAGAGATGTCTCTCATTGGTAAGATGCTAGTCCCTTTGATCAATTTTTTTTTTTGTGGTGACGCATTAACAGCCTAATAGACAGTAACTGTATCTTCAGTGCGTGGAGGAAAGATTACGTGGGATTATTAGTAATCTAATCAGGCTGTCTAAGCAGGTCAGTGTTTTTAATTCATTTCTAACTCTACTTTTCTTCTACTTCCCTCATTTCTGTACCATATTTCTGGAAGTTGTATGTTATCGTATGTTCATAGTTTTGATTGATCTCTCCAGCGAGTGGATGCCGAGAAACTAAGGCACCAAACACTTATTACTTCAGATGTTCAACAAAAAATTGTGTTTCTTAACCAAAAAGCCAGGGAAGAATGGGAGAAGAAGCGGACCGAAGAAGAAAAACTCCTAAAGCTTAATGATGTGAGCATTTCTTTTGCCTTCCATTCTTACAGTCTACCAGGACCATATAATAGTTTCCCTTGTGCCTTGTGGGCGTGCTTGGGCATCCATTTACGTAAACGGTCGGGTTGGTTATAATAATCCAGCCCACCATTTATAAGTGGTGTTACTTAAACTTACGTGCTCGTTTATCTAAATCTACGTGTCCGTTTATCTAAAGTTTTATTTCTTCGTTAATATTCTTATGAATATAACTATGATTTTTTTTAAAGCGTTCAATAATTTTCGTTAAATAATATTCATTAAATAATATATGTATAATATATATTTTGTTTAAATTAACTTGTGATTATTTGAAATAATAATGACAAATATTAAATCAGAACAATAATTTGTATACATGTAGATTTTCTTATATAATAATGATTTGATATATTAATAAATAAAAGTCGATTAATGTCAATGCATGCCTTTATTTATGTAGGTTTCAAATCTCATCATTTTCATTATGTTGCACTATATATATTAATTAAAAAAGTTCTTTTTCAAAATAAAATACATTATTTGGATTTAAAAAATAATATTTTCTCTAGATTCTCAAATTAGAATTATACTAATATATTTATTTTTTAGTATATAACTATACTATACCAATATGCAGATATGAAAAATAAGAAAAATTCACTTGTAAAAAAACAAATGTTAATTTGTTTTCATTAAGTTGAATACTAATTTTTAAGTTTAACAAATCTACTTAGTTGATTTATGTATATTTAAAAAAAAAAAAAAATCAAGCTAATTTTAAGTAAGGTAAGAAAATGCATAACCTTTGTTCTCATAACAGGTTCCTCAAACACCATTTATCATGACTCCTGACCTTTGTTATAATAACTTGCCCCACAATCACTTTTTATAACCCACCGTTTATCATAACACTTTGTCTATCATAACCAAATTGATGCTCCAAACATGCCCTTGTAATAACTAATGCGTAGGTTTTAAGAAAAATGTGCAATGTGTTGAGATGCAAACAAAGTGTCTCACGTTAGTTAGAAGAGGGGAAGATCATGGGCTATAAGTGATGACAACCTTCTCTATTGATATGAAGCCTTTTGGGTGTAACAAAAAACAAAGTCATGAGAATATATGCCTAAAGTGGACAATATCATATCAAAGTAGAGATTCGGATAGAATTGTCATCATCATCACAGTGCATTGGATGAGTTTGTCTCTATTTGTTTGGCGTAGGTTTTGAATTATCACTCTTCATATTTCAGGAAAAAAAGCTCTTATCTTCTTATTGACTGTTTCTATTAAAAATGTATTGACTTTATTTTTGCAAAATGACGTTTGTCAAAGATAATTTAATCATTGGCTGAGAAAAGTTTTACATCCTTTCCTCTACCGGGATCTTTTCTTTTTGTAATTTTATTTTTTTTCCATTGCAGCCTGAGGATAGTCTAGGCGTTGCTGACGACAAGGAGAAAGATGAAGGTCGAATGAAATCAGTTAAAGTATTGAGAGAGTACATTTTGAGACTAAATTTTAACATTTTGATCTATTAGGAATCCTGTGCTAATTTCGTTTGTGGTTTAGGCAAACAAAGAGGAGGACGATAAAATGCGAACAACAGCAGCAAATGTTGCTGCTCGTGCTGCTGTTGGAGGAGATGACATGCTATCAAAATGGCAACTTATGGCTGAGCAGGCGCGACAGAAACGTGAAGGTGGAATGGATTCAGCTTCTGGTTCTCAGTTAGGGAAAGTTGCTGTCCGCAAGTCTTCATCAGCAGGAGGAACACATGGGAAGGACAACCAGGAAGGTGATAGAAAAGGTATTATCTCCGTCTGGCATATATAATAGGGGCATTTTTTTATTAGAAAGTGTAGACATCTATCTTAAAACCAATTGGTCAAGAGAGGAGTAGTCTACCTTATCTTATAAATGCTTGGAGGACTCTCCACTTTTCTAATGTGTGATAATGAGATCCTCAACATGTCCCATTAAGATGATGTCTCTTTTGGGTTCACCAATCTTGAATTGGAACACAATTTCAATTTTATTGGACTGAATACCCGTTTTGATTTATAAGCTCTGATACCATATTAGAAAGTGTGAGTATTCATATCATAAATAATAGGTAATGAGAGAAGTAGTCCATCTTATCTTATAAATACTTGAAAGATTCTCCACTTTTTCAATGTAGAGATCCTTAACATTCTCAAAACTAAACTAGACAATATTGTATTTTCGGGCTCTCAAAATCAAACATGCTTATGCAGTCCACTTTTGCCTCACATTTTGTCCGTCAACAGTTATCCCGCGGTCATAACAAGTTTGTTAGGGAGTAATATGGAAGGCATATGGGAAATTAGTTAGGGAGTTTGTTAAGGTTTTCAATTATAAATAGAGGGGATGAGTGAGTGAGGAAGGAATGAATAGTGAGTGAAAACTTGTGGGCTCAAAAGAGAATTCTCTAGAGAATGGGAGGTTCCAAGTTCTATTAAAACTTGGTTAGTTTATATTTCCTTTTATCTTTTATTTTTCAATAGAAAGTTTGGTTTCTTGTTTGGATGCAATCAGTTTCGTGAGAAATTGGATTGGATCCAATCAGTTTCGTGAGAAATTACAATCACAAACCTTCATCAGCATCAATAGCTTAGTTTTAACTAGCAAGACTATCATAAACTTGCCTTTTCTGATTGATCGCATTTTTTTTTAATATTTTGCACAGGAACTTCGAGGAAATTTGGTAGGAATCAAATCAATGCAGCTCAAACTGGGGTGACTAAGAATATTTCTATTAAAGATGTCATTGCTGTGATGCAAAGAGAACCCCAGATGTCCAGATCCACCACAATGTATCGTTTATATAACAGAGTTCGTCTCGAAGCAACCGGCAAATAGAATCGACTACAATCAGAAACTTAATATTCTGCAGATGTGCAGTTGGGGGCTGAATAATAGAGGTATTCAAATATGATGAACTGCATAGTTTTAGAAATATATAACTGCTTATGTTGGTAGCTGCTATAACAATCAGAAAATGAGTTTTCTAAGGCCTTGTGCTGATTACATAGATTCTTGTCCAGAATTGTGCAGATTTTTCCAAGGAAAGGAGAAAAGACCTTTGGAACAACTTCATCAAGGCTCTTTTCGGGAACTCTGGTGAGAAAGAAATCGGAGGTTGTTACGAGAGTTTTGGATGGTTAGTCATGAACAGTTCATATACTTATGTCATTGAGCTATTTTTGTCGTTGGCATTAGTTTAGATTCACAATGGTGTTTTCTTTTCTGGCTCCTGTCGGGAGTGCTAATATGGTTAGTCATGTACTCTAATGGTACGGTAAGAGGAAAATGCAAATATAAACATTGGAAATTTGACATATATTCTTAGTTTCTATACTCATTTTTCTTGAATTGTCGCGTGCAAGAACTAGATGATATCTCAATTTTTCAATAATTGAGTCTAAACTGATGTCCAATAAACGAAAAAATCATTGTTCCGTTTTTTAATGGTTTGATTTGGTTTTGGTTTTCTTTTGGAGAAAAATTTGTTTTATCTTTCAATTTTTTTTTTTCTCATTTTTTATTTGATTTTAAGAATTTTTATTTTGCTAACCAAAAACAACTTTTTCCATAAATATCACAATATTTAGAAAGCTTTTACTTCATATTTTATATTTAAATTTATTCATCCATCAAATTTAAATATTAAATACATTTTTATTTAGTATTTATAATATTCGATTTGTTGCTAGTGTTTTTGTGAAGAATTGAAACTCAGTGAATATATTTAGGTTTTCTAAAATATCAAATCGAATAATTCAATATTATTCTAGAAAATTGAACTGATCTTCAAGTTTTGTCTGTTTTTTTTTTCTTTCACTTCCAGCAAGAACTAATAAAATCACAGCTAGTCGACGTTTTTTGTCTCTCTCTCTCTCTTGTGCAGTTCTTTCAAAAAATAATAACTTAATGAATTTGGAGCTCGTAACCTTCGTTAATCTATTTATGTGCAAATTAACGCAACACTTGTAAGTATCAAAGAAAATTGTGGTATTTTTAAAAGGGCAAAACAACACAAATTTAGAAGTTTAAACAACAAATTTATTAATGGATATTAGTAGCAAATCGCTACTTTATTGAAACTTATGACTAAAATGACTAAAATTATATAGTTGCTAATATGAAAATTTGAGTGGAAATAAAATTTAAGCATTCTCAAAATACCTTTTTTTTTTATTAATTGATTTTTTTTTTTTTGAGGTTTTTAAAATTATTTGGATTTAATTTTCAAACTAAAAGTTAACAAATCAAATTTCTAAGAACGGGTATGATCATTTACAAACGTCCAAGTTTATATTAGTCTAATTTTGAGACTTTGGTGGGTAGTGGATTAATTTTAATTTTGTGTCTAAAATATTTTAGGTAATTCAAAAAAATTGAAAACATTAGTTTATAATCTACATGGAATTATGATATTTAATCTCTAATATAATTTAAAATTTTTTAAATTTGAAGTTAGAGTTCGGTAAATATTTTTTGTAAAGAAAATTTTCAAAGCACAAGATTAAATTTTTCTTTTTTTTTTTTTAATTCCTAAAATACTGCTCAGTTATGAGATTGATCATTTTATTTTCAAAATAAAACTTATAGAATCTTAATCAAGTCATAATATCTATTCTCTATTTTCAATCATCTTATACACTAAATTAATTCTAAAAAAGCATCGAACTCAAGAACTAGTGGGAAGGTCTCTCAACTCTCACCCACTTCTGATTTTGCAAGATCAACTCATTTTAATTAGGGTTAACCAAGTGTCCAATGACAAGTATATAATATAAATATTTAAAATTGGAGGTGCAGGGAATCGAACCCTGTGCCTCTCGCATGCAAAGCGAGCACTCTACCATATGAGCTACACCCCCAAACTTATCTATTTTAGGTGGATTTGTATCATAGCTTTAATTTTATTTTTTTTATTTTTTTTTTGTAAATTGAAAAATCAAAAGTTTACTCTGGAGTCCAATACCTAAAATATTTAAATTTTATTAAAGAAAGATGGCAATTTTTTGAAAGAAAGATTAACCAAAGTTTTCCTTTTTTTTTATATATATGCAGCATTAAAATTGAACAAACTTTTAAGTCGAATGACAAAAATTGAAGAAACTTGAAAGTTTGAAACTTAAATTAATAATGTTCAAAAACAAGAATAAAAAAAAAACACGAGAAAAACAATATTTTAGCCTAATTTTAATTAGGGTTAACCAACTATCTGTTTATCAAATTAAATTCATGTGGTTGTTGCACTATAAATTAATAAAGGATTTTAGAGCCAAGCCATATTTCAAAAATAATTACAAGGTAGTCATAAAAACAAAAATAACTACGAAAAGTAATTTATATTTTAATTTAAAATAATTCATTTTAATGATAAAAAGACAATATTAAAAATATTAAAAATTAAAAATACATTCGGAAATATTACTTATAAAATATTAAAAATAATATTTCTACACTAAGTAGTTATTTCTACACTAATTAGTACAATATTAAAAATACACCATTAATGATTTTTTGTTAGGAAGATATAGCCACAAAACCTATATATATATGTCACTAGTATAAACTTACACCTCTCCCAGGTGTTTTACCTTTATTTTATTTTTATTTTTTTGAACATACATAATACTTTAAACAAAAATGGAGGTGCGGGGAATTGAACCCCGTGCCTCTCGCATGCGAAGCGAGCGCTCTACCATATGAGCTACACCCCCAATTATTATTTATGTTTATATTCATTGTTTATTTAAAAATCAAAAAAATATATGGTCGAAAATTCGACAATATTAAACTAGAAATATGGAGTTGTTCTTCAAGATGATGATATAAGAGATCTTAAAAGTCAAACTTCTAGTTTAACTACTTTGGTTTGTCAAATAGTTGTAGTTTATTTGCATTATAAGATCATAATATACGGTAAAAATAACATCCAAAGATCTTCAACACGAAGTAATTCGGTGGTTTGTTAAACAGAGAAGCATACAAAGTCTTATTGCTAAGCACAAGAATTTGAAGTCTATTTACAAGGAACATTGCATTAAACACAACAAAGGACGAAATTTAAATGGCACTTTAGACAATGAAAGCATAGAAATGGTTGTTTCAATGATATGTTTATGCTTGCGTTCGGCCGACCCGTTTTGTCACTACAAGAATGAAGGCCTAAGGTGGCTGAACATTTTGTCGCCTTAGCCTAAGGTGACGGAAAACGTTCTGTCGCCACTTCCGTCGCCTTATCCTCGTTGCCTTAGCCTAAAGCGATGCACAAAGTTTTCCGTCGCATTTTGGTCCTCTTCGGCAACAGAAGCTTCATTGTCGCCTCAAGAGGGACCTAAGACGACGGAAGAATGCTTTCATTGCCTTAGGTGTCTAAGGCAACAAAGGTTGTCTCTGTCGCCTTAAATACCTAAGGCGACAGAGCTATTCCGTCGCCTTAGATAATCTTTTTTTTTAATGAATTAGTTTGTAATTCTTTGTTTTTAATGAATTAGTTTGTGATTCTGTTTTTTTAAATGAAAATTGACTTTAAAATCCAAACACATGAAACATAAATAGAATAGACTCTTAACATTGTCATAAATATGAACATTGAATACAAATAAAGTGTTCCAAATGAAATGTAAATAAAATAATGCTTACAAAAAATCCTAAAAATGAAATGTAAAAGAAATGTTTACAACTTTGAAAGTTGAGATAACACAACTGAGATGAATTGCGGGTTCGATCCACTTTGATCTACAATAAGCAAGAATAATAAAAATGTTAGAAGTTTCAATAGAAAAACTTGAATAACGACAACACAACACAAACTAAAATATTTCTAGAAATTTCGGCAGCATGACAGCGTAGTTTTAATTTACTAAAATTTTTTAAATATGTAAGAACATATATTCCAAATAGTGGCTATCTTTACTGCACGATAGCCAAAACAAAATTTAAGCAACTTCTTAAACAAAATTTAAAAATTGAAGCAAGAACTTTACCTTCCTACTTATATGACAAGCCACCGCCGTCAAGCCTCTTCAAAACCTCGGCTAGTTGGGCCTAAAGAATCGCTTGTGTTTCACTCATCCTTGCTTGTTGGTCTATCATCCTAGCTTGTGCTTCATTCATTTGTTCACGTAACTGAATGTTTTCGGCAGTTACAATTGTCATTCTCTCGGCCATCTCACGATTTGTTGAGGCAACGGAACCCCATGAAATTGAAGAGGAAGATCTTTCTCTTCTTTCTGGTGGCAAGTAAGTAGTCCATTTAATTTCGTCTGTGCGCTTACCTAGCACTTGTTCACATATTTCTTCCTAGGTTAGAGGCGTTCTAGCTACGTTTGATTCATCCCGCAATTTTATCATCTTCTCCTGTATAAATAGAATCATAAAATTATATATAAATTAAAGCATAAAATTAATTTATGTTAAGTATATAATGAACTTACATATGACTCATTTGCCTGTTCACTAATCCAATGATCTTCAACTTCATTATCGTGTACGTTATAACGCATGGCCCTGAAGACTTCGATTGGACCTATCTCTTCTTCTCCCTCTTCCATTTTCTACATTTATAAACATAATAAATTAATTTCATAATTATCGCATAGGAAATACAATAATGGAAATGAAGTAAATAAAGACATACATCTTCAACGATTTTCACAAAGGAAAATGGGTTGGTGTGATGGTTGTAAGGAAATTCTGCCCCTGCTTTCTTTTCTCTCTCAGTTTTTTCATGTCATTTCCCTTGACTCTCATCGATTGCACATGTACTCGCAATCTCTAATCTCAGTTACCCTATGGTAGAGTTTATTGTGTCGCTCCTCTGAAGGCGTATTCCTAAAAGAACAAACTAAAATAGTTAAAATAAATTAAAATGTAGACTAATAAAAAAAAAAAATGTTTGTTCATACAACATACCTGTAGTGTTTGTACATTTTGTACCTATGGTCCTTCAGTATGTTCTGCATTGTATTCTCGATAGTCGAGCTCACGGTGGGATTATCCAAATCCAGTTCGAAATGTGTCTACTGGAGTTTGAATATTTATTGAAATACAGTTAGTCATATATAATTTAAAAATCTATAGTACTGAACAGAAAACTAAGTAAGATGTTACTTTACCAGTAGTTTTTGCTTCATGAGTTCGATATCCGCCTCATTAATCTATGACCAATCATGTGCACGAACATGAAACGACTCTCGTACAAGTACGCCTATCTGGTTGCTCAGAATGTTAGCTTCTTTCCCTATTGTCTTCTTATTTCTTTCACTGAATTCCACTCGTATTCTTCCTTCCTTTCCCACTCTATTATTCAAAAGTTCTCTCCTGGAATATCCACGAGAGCGACCGGTCGATGTACTACTAGCTGTTTCACAAATGTTAGTAAATGATTGAAAAAATAGAACGTTAAGTAATATTGTTCATAAACTATATTACCTTCAGCTTTATGAGTCGAATCAATAGTAGTAGGGACGAATTCCTCATTTTCAGTGTCATCAAAGACAGAGTCCGCCCTACTTCTCAAACCAGCAGGGATAATGATAACCTACAAGAGTTAGCATTATATGTTTTCGTAAGTAATCAAACCAACCTAAAAAGTGCAACACTAATAATGGAAAAGAAATAAAAAAAACTAGCACTTATGTGTCGGTAGTTTCAACATCCTCGTTGCCGTCATTAATGAATTGATTTTCATCTTCTAATTCATCATTAATCGCTTCATCGGATGTTGTCAGATCAACAATATCTAGCTTACACAACTGGTTATCTTCTAAAGACTCTTCCACTCTACTTCTGCCTTCATGTAGTACGCATTCAGCCTGATCAATCAGTCCGTCCACAACTTTCCTATTTTCAACTTCTGGGATATCCCATAAACTTTTATTATAAACTTGTTGAACAACTTTCCAATCTTTTCCATGTTTTAGATCGTTGATGTAGAAAACTTTTTTTGCTTGGCTGGCAAGGATGAATTGCTCATTTTTAAACCTATATTGTGAAGTGTTAATCGTTCTTAAACCCAAATGAGTGTGACATTTTCCTTTTTTTTATTGTCCCTATTATACGTCACATCTAAATATCATTACTTTTCTTGCAAAACTAAATGACCCTTCTAATACTTCAGTAAGTACACCGTAATAATTGCTTGAACTCTCAGAAATACCACTTTCTCCATGAACCATTATTTCACTATTTTGTGTAACATGTCTCGCATCATTCATTATTGTAGTATAACGTACTTCATTTATTATACAAGTTGTATACGACCGAAATAATGAACTAGGTCTCATAGTCATTGCGTAAAGATCATCACACTTATTTCCACTCTTGTGTATTCCAAGTACTTCTTTTTTAAATCAATCAGGAAACTCTTGTTTGTGTTTTATATATAAATCATCTGATGTCCTTATAGTTGGTGGAATCAACTCCAAATGTTTACAACAACAAATGAAATGAATAAAGATTAATTATAGTTAATGTCGCATAACTACTAAAAGAAAACAATCCAAACTACCTAAAAATACTTATGTAAGAAAAGTATTTATTTCATCGCAACTATTTAGAATATACCAATGTAGCCTCTGTATATCCATTGGATTTAGGGTAATATTCGATGTCCTGCCCAATGGTCTAACATTCTGTCTATATACCTCATACTCACCAAATATTTCAATATTTGGATTATGATCGTCATTTCTCTCCTGCCTGTTTATCCTAGTCTCCATCCCACTAAAATAAGATGAACAGAAGTTTAGAAACTCGTTGCAACAGAATATGACATCCGTGTGTTTTCAAACCAACAAATTTCCCTTCGTTCACACTAACACAACGTGAAATGTTTGATCCAAAACCATCAAAAAATTTAATTGATTTGATGAAGTTTAAAAATTCCACCTTTCTTCACTTGTCAAAGTATAAGTGGCATGCAGTTTAACGAACTTGTCCCCTTGCTTGTTTAAGTGTAAACCTTTTCTAATTTTAAGATCTTGCAAGTCCAAACGAGCGTTGAACGTGCCTTTAGTCTTTCCTTCAATATTCAATACGGTTCCAAGCAAGTTCTCGCACACGTTTTTTCAATGTGCATGATATCCAACTTAGGTCGTAGTAATAGTTTTGTCCAATATGGAAGGTCAAAGAAAATATTCTTCTTCTCCAATTGTTTTCTAATTGTTTCCTCTTCTTAACGTGTTTAGAAGGATGTTTACTCAGTACCAGAAAATTAATAGTACTTAGTTAGTCTAAGATCTCTTCTCCATCCCAAAAAGTCCGGGCTTCCCATTAAAAAGTTTACTTTTGCGCCAACAATGATCCATTGGGAGGTATCATCGATGTCCAGAATAAGCAATTTTTCCTCTAATTCTAACACTTGAAGTTTGTTCCTTACAAATAGGACATGCTTGATAACCTTTCGTACTCCAACCAGATAAATCGTCATACGTTGGAAAATCATTTATGGTCATCGTACGTTCGAACCTCATTATTCCATAATTCGTTCAATTCATCAATCAACCGTTGTAAGTACATAATCATCTCTTTTCCAAGAGATTTTGGACCAAGAATCAGCAAAGACGTGATAAAATTTGTTTCTTTCATGCATTTCCACGATGGAAGATTGTATGGAATAATCGTCACAGGCTAAACACTATACGAGGTACTCAAATTTCTAAATGGGTTGAATCCATCACTAGATAATCCTAGCCACACATTTCTTGAATCCAAAGCAAATAGTGGGAATTCTCGATCCAAATGTTTCCAACCTTCACCATCTGCTGGATGTCAAGACACCAGGCTCGTCAATCCGCTTTTCTTTATGCCATCACATATCTAAAGCATATTATTTGGATGAAAACATTCGCTTAAGTCTTGGATTTAATAGAAAATGACGCAATACTTTTATGCAGAATTTTTTATCCTTTGTCGCTTATTAACTTATATCCAGACTCGCCACAAGTCGGACATCGATCGACATTTTTATACTCATCCATATAAAGTATGTAATCATACTTGCAAGCGTGAATTGAGTCGTATGTTAACCCTAATCCCGCAATTTTCGTTTCGCTTCATAAAATAAATTAGGGATGCAAACATTAACTTCACCAAATGCAAAGTTCAAGAATTTCAACAATTGATCGAATGATTTTTTACTCCACTTGTTAGTGACCTTATAGTACATAAGTTTAACCAAGAAATGTAATGAAGAAAATGTCGTGCATTCGGGATACAATTGGTCAAATTCTTCCTTCATTAGATTATTGAACCTTTTCGATCGCTCGTTTTCTTCTTCAATACTTGTACTATTTGTTTCAAAGTTCAGATTATTTTCTTGCACATCTTCTGACTCAATACTTTCACGTATCATTCAACATTTCCAATATTTCATTATCGTTGTTGTGATCAGTGGACTCATCAATATTCATTCTTTGTACCTGTACTTGCCTAAGTCTTTGACGCTCCAGCCTAGATAAATCAATAGGTTCACCATGATATACCCAATGATCATACGATGCTAACATTTCATTTATCAACAAATGACGTTCTACATCTCTTAAGGTATGCCATGAACCGTTCATACATTTCTTACAATGACATCGAATTTGACCCAAACGATTCACATGATTCTTGGTCATTTCTAAAAAATGTTTAACACCTTACGCGTATTCAATAGACAATTTGTCTCTATTTCTAAACTGATCTTTGTTCATTTTACTCTGCTCTTAATGTAGCACACTCTTTCGTTGTTCAACTAACAAGCCTACATGATTAGTGTAGACAAACAATTAGAGTGTGCTATATACCGTTAATAAGCTAAAAAAATAAGAGCTATTGAATTTACCGGTAATAAGCTATTGAATTACTAATTAGTAATCAAACCGTTCATGAAATTAATTGGATTCCAAATTTCTCTTCACATTTTCCCTAATTCCTCTCTTTCTTCTACTTCAAAACAAAGTAATTCTAAATTTCTCTAATTCTAAACAAAGTAATCTGAAAAAAGTTACCAATTACAGCTACATAATCCTAAATCCTAAATCGTGCATACAAACAATTCTTAATGACAATTATAAACATACCACAGAAACAGATGCCTATATTCGAAATGGATTGATTCCCACAAAAATTCAAGTAATCAAAATAAAGCAATCTTGAAAAGAATTACATCAAGCCTCAGAACAAGTCTAACTCTTTTACATTAACATACTTTAGAAACAAACAACAACCAATATAATGGAGAAACCAATTGAAAGCTCATTACTTATTTCATTCAAAAGTAAGCAATCAATACTACCATCACACAAAGAAAGAAACAAAAACATAATAACCACTTTTTTACGTCAAATTTCACAATATTATTTCTTAAACAAGTAATTAATCAACCTAACCATTATCAACTTTAATCTCCAAACCAATAATTAATTATCTCAATTACTTCTAACACCAATCTTATAAAGACAAATAGTTAATTTACCTATCTCCCTTAACACCAATCTTCAATGGAACAATTAATTACATAACTGTCACTAACTCTTGCAAGCCACTTTACCTTATTCTTTTCTACCAAATCTAAACAATTCGATAAGTAGAGCTAACTTTAGCCCCACTTTTTTTATCACATTTAAACACTTTCAATAAGTGGGTTGTACATGACTTTTTTTTTTTTTTTGAAGCATCAATCACATTCAAAAAGACACCAACTCAACCCAATACAACCACTAAACATCAATCACATTTAAATTTGAAATCAAATTTAGAACCAAACCCATCTCTCAAAACTTGAAGTTTCCCCAATCTTATGCAAGACACTCATGAATTTAACATCAAATTTTCAACATATTGTGTAAAACACATGATGCACTATATTTTATGAAAACAAAAAAGAAACATTATGATATAAAGAAACTACTAAAACCTAATTGAAAAAGGCAAGATAACCTAAGAGATTGAGGGAGAAAATGCAAACCGAAACCCGACGAGTGTAGGTGGGCGTCGAACGGTGGTGGTGGTGGCGAAGGGCGGTGTTGAGCGGCTTAGGGCGGTGGTGGTCCGGGGGAGTTTTTGGGAGAGTTTTGAGAGATTTAGTTGAAAAAAGTTGGAAAATGGAAGAAGAATCGTGATTCTATAATCTGTAACAAGGACCTAAGGCGGCGGAATAACGTTCTGTCGCCTTAGCCTGTTTTAAAAAATAAACATGGTGAGACTAAGGCGACGAAAACTTACTTTTCCGTCGCCCTAGCCTTTCATTTTCCTCCACATTTATGTTTTTTGGCGGAAAATGAAACGTTGAGATTGAGACCTAAGGCGACGGAAACTTATTGCTTGTCGCCTTAGCCTCAAGCGTTTCTCTCAAACTCTAAAACAAAACGTCAAAGTGAGCACCCTAAGGCAATGTAAGAAACCTCTGTATTTTCAGTGTATGTAATGAATTTAACAAGAACATATGATACTTCATATTTATAACAAATAGGAAAGAGCCAAGTAAAAAAAAAAAAAAAAAAATCAATGATAAGCATACCATTTACGCCTACTAATCAAATTTTTAGTGAGCAAGACCCTATACATCATTTTGAAGAAGACTTGACGGTGCATCAATGTGTTATAGAGAAGACGACTTGAGAGGGTTGTCATCTCATATTTCCTGCAGGACAATATAGTAGTATGTAGTTCACTAGCTAAGTATTTGAAAACAACATTACAAGGATGTCTTAATTGACTATGCCAGTCAATATTCGAAGTACATTTTCTAGTAAAGACATGAATGTTATCTCGAGATTGAAAATGATTCAAAATAAGATATTTCCATTCTAGTCAAGGTAGAAATATCTTCGATCTTTGATTGACTTTAAAAAGCAAACTCTTATGTTTTTATCGACATGTAGTTCTTCAAAAGTAATCGTCTGAAATCGAGTTGGAAGAGAGGCCTTAAACATATTGTATATCATTGGTAGAGCTTTGACAATGTATATAACTAGATCTCAAGTGTCATAGTGATGGAAAGAACACCCAATTGATCGACCAGTTTCTTGATGCGTTGAACATACGTGCCAATGATTTCATCGGAGTTCTTGGATAAAGCTTGAAGTTCAGTCTAAAGTGTGATAATGTGAGTTCTTAATGAAGAAAAAATAACTTTTCCGAAGAAAAAAAACACGCAGCAGAGGTATAAGAGGAAAGAAGGAAAAAGAGAGGGTCATGATATGAGATCTTAATCGTCATATGCTCTGATACCATGATATTTATCAAATAAAGAGAGCGAGAAAAAAAAATGTAAATCTTATTCAAAAAGAAAACCACAAGAGTCTATATCGAAAGAGTCAGTGACGCAGTAGTTTCATTGTTTAGTGTTATTCCAGTTCAACACCAGCGTCACTAGTTCAATCATGAAAATCAGTATTTGACTCAATTTTGGGAGTAGTAGTGCATGAGTGTTCATTTATGTGAACTTGTTTTGAGTGTAATGGTTGCTTCTTTTATCGAGTCTCATGACTAGTAGTAATTTCAATCGATTCAAGAAGTATCCAACTAAAGTCGATTTGCGGATATGATTTCAATGAGTAACTTCATTTAATTATATTGATTGAAGTGTATAATGTACAAACACTAAATTGAAGTCATTGAGTGATGTTTATGAAATAAGTTTTTGTCTATTATTTTAAATCTCAATTTTTGATTTGATAGTTTCAAATTTTTTAGTTATTACTAAGTTTTATATTTCAATTACATTAATAGAAAAGAAACTTCAAATATCATCTCAAAAAAAAAAGATGAAACTTCAAATATAGATTGTTCTTATACGTTAAATTGATTGCAACCAATATTACTGAATAAGTCTATTAATTTAAGTATAAACTCCAATCAAAGTATAATGGAAATAAAATATTTCATTTTTAAAAAACTGCTATATTTCGGATATCTATAATTCTTTTTTGGTTAAAATATTATATTGGTCTCTAAATTTTAAATTTTGTTTCATTTAAGTCGGTAGACTTTTAAAAATTTAATTTTAGTCTCTGTACTTTCAAGTTTTTTTCATATTTATCCATTAACTATTAAATGTTATATTTTAGTTTCTGGACTTTTAAAATAAATTAAATTTGGTCGTTAGTTGATTTTTTTTTTTTTGTTCATTTTTATTTAAAAATTAACCATATTTCTTAAATTCATATTTTATTTATTTATATTAAAATTATTAACATTGTTGAACAAAATTTAAATATATCAGCTTCAAATTTAGTATATGAACTTTTTTTTTTTAATTTAGAGACTAAAATGAAGTCTTTTTTTAAAGTCGAGGACTAAAATGAAGTTTGTTTTAAAAGTCGAGAACTAAAATTTGACATTTGAAAGTTTAAGGACCAAAATGGAACAAACTTGAAAATTTTAGGGACTAAAATTAAATTTTGAAAGTCTAAAAATCAAATAGAACAAATCCGTCCAAGGACCAAAATGATATTTTAATGTATTTATTACTTCTCTTTTTTTTTTTTACTGACTCTGAAATATCTTCACTAAATTTGGACACCTAAACTGTACATGGTCGAAATTAAGTTACCTAGAATGATTATATTTATCTCATTTTTTCTATTTAAAATTTGAATCATAACCGATGAATTTGTACAAAAATAAAAAATAAATTTGCATGGTACATGCTTTCTATAAAAGTTTTTTTTTTTTTTAATTGATTTTCGCACACATATAATTATTTTTTGGAGTCGAATTAATTAAGTTGAACAAGTAAAAGTTGGCTAATTCAACTTGTAGAAAATTATAAAATGTTATCGATTAAAAAAAATAAATTACCATCCAACCTAATTCTTATAATTTGAAGTTTAGTAATGGGGGTTGCTTGGGCATCACTATAAACACATATAACTAGTTTCCTTCATATTTACTACAAAAATTTAAAAGCATGTGTTCATATTTTTATTACTATTTTCATTTGTTAAATTTTTTTGAGTTAATACATAATTATTTTATATATAATAAAAATTAGTTCAAATTTTGAATTCTAAAATAATAAATAATAACAAAAAAAATGTTACTCAACTTAAAATTCGAAAGATTGATTCGACAGTACGCGTCTGAAGATTGAGAAAAGAATAGAAAGAATCAAAAAACTAATCTAGAAAAATGAGGAAAGTAATTTGAAAACCTTTTGAATTCTAAAACTTATAAAAGTAATTATGAATCATAATTATAATTAGTAAGAAAATTAAAAAACAAAACTTTAGATGGTAGAAAAAATCTTCAACAAAACAAAAACGTCATTATTATTATTTTCATTATTAAAATCATTCACTTACCAAAACCAAAACATTTTTGTTATTTATATTTAATGATATTAATATTCAGGATTAAAAAAAACAATTTCATACATTGATTTGGCTTAGGGGTAAACACATAAAACACTTGTAATTATGTAGTTTGACTTAGGGTAAAATCGTCAAAAATGATTTTCCACTAGTAAGATAAGATGATTGATGTGACGGATGGAAAAAAAAAATAATCTCATCATATTGTTTGGTCCAACAATTTACAATATATCAATCAATAATTTATTTTATTTTTCTTCATCTATCCAATTATTTTTTTATGATTCTTATTGTACATCTTCTTCCATAACCAATACATATGCCTACGGGTTAATTTCGAGTTAATTTGAATAAATATGATTGTACTCAAAAAAAATTTTTTTAAAAAGGAGAATGAATATGATTATACTCAAAATTAAAATTAAAAATGGGAGGAAAGCGACCACATGCGATTGAGCGATTGAACGTTAGATGAGGTTTCAACATGAAATTTTGTTGAAGGCTCTAATACACCATTTTGAAGATTGGAAGGTGGAAGAGCTTCTTTATTTGCACCAGAATAACACCGTCGGCCATCCACTCATTTACTTTTTCCCGATGTTGTTTTCAACAACATCGTTTATAATTCTTGCAACAAGTGTATAAGTTTATATAAAGATATTTTCCACCAAAATTGAATCCCTAGTTTTTAGGGATTTTTTTTTTGAAAATTTGTCGTACACAGGTCAGTGCTTAGTGTATATTTGGCCTGTATATCCCATTAGTAAACATGTTGTACATAAGATCTATATAACTCATTGTGGTTATAAATCATCTTTAAAAAGTAATATTACTATTTTTTAACGACTTGCCAATTTGTTATAGAAAAATAGCAAGAAATTAAAAATCATCCAGATCTTAGAAAGAGATTTGAACGTTGGATAAAATATTAATTTTAATTTTTTTTAGATGTTAACTCACAAATTTAGGAATAAAATAGTGATTTAATTGAATTTTTATTTTTATTTTAATAGTAAAATTTAAATATTCCATAAATTTAGGAAGTGGGGATTGAATTGAATTTTATATTTTTATTTAATAATAAAATTAAAAAATCACAACTATATTTCTAGAAATTAATATTTATCTTATTAAACAGATTTCTATTTTAGACTTTAATTTAAATGCTTGATAAAGTAGCTATTTTACTAATATTTTTTAAAAAGCAGCTATTTTCCACCATTTTCCAATAAAAAACACAAAATTACATTCAGGCATGTTAGGTTTACGCAAAGGCCCAACAAATAGCCCAAAACTTAGAAACCTAACCTACGCCGCATCAAAACCCCTCCATAATCCTCCTCAGTCTCTCCCCATCACTTTACCGTCTTCCTTGATCGTTCAAGGTTTGTTCATGATTGAATCCGTTTTGCTCTTTTCACGATTTCTTGTGGGTTAAGATTGTTGCAATTGCGATTGAATGTTTGTTGGACTGTGTTGATTAGTCCTCTCTTGTCGTCACAGTTTCAGAATATTGCTTGAATGAATATTGGGATGAATTTGTTTTTCTTTTTCGACGAGAAATATTTGAGAGTAATTAGTAAATTCTGTCTTCTTTATTCTCGTAGTGGTATGAAATATTACTGATCTGCATTTTTTTTAACTTTGGTGTTTACTACTTTTTCTAGATTTAGCGTAGTGGTTATGACCGATTTAATGTCAATTTTCTTGACATTCTGGATGTTTTATTTTCAAATCTTCACCATTTAGTTATTGATTTTCAGCTTTAGAATGTAGATTTAAGTTTTTCAATTTTCCAAATATCTTATTAGCACTATTATTATTATATCAGTATCGACATCCGAGGTAATTGCTAAATTGATGGTTTTAAAAGAAATCGACAACTTTTGAAGTTCTGTAATGGTTCCTAGAACTTTGTGATATTTGGAGGTTTAAGAGGTGTTTGATTTTGTTAGAAATGAATTTTTGTAGCTCTTTTAAATCAGTTCGTTAAAAATTTAGTTTTCAGCAAACGATTGGGTTCCATCATTAGTTTGCTAACGCCTTACAAAGATTGGTCATGCTTCATATTCTCAACGAAACTAAGCTGTCCAAAGCCTTGGGGATCTATACAGCATACTTGCCATGATTGTATAGAAGACTTCTTTTACTATAGAACTGAATACTAGTAAATATTTGACCTAGCTAAGAAAAAATTGTGAAGTATAAGTAGAAAGAAACAGAGGCCTATCTTGCAATCTACTTTTGTTCTTAAACCTGCAACATTTAGAGATTTCTCTCTCTATCTTTCATGTTTTCTTTGAAAGTTAAGGTTTCTAGGTTTTGATGGCTATTTGATTTTTCTTTCAGGAACCTCCTAGACTGCTCTTCTCGTAGAGAGCTTTTGTCCGGTCAAGATGGGTAAGTCAGATACAAATTTCCAGATTGTTCTACATGCTTCACATTTCTTCGTGTTGGTCATGTATGACTTTTGTTGATAGGTATATCTCGTGATTCTATGCACAAAAGGCGTGCCACTGGAGGCAAGAAGAAGGCTTGGAGGAAGAAGAGAAAGTAATTACTAGTACTACTATTATTTAGCTGAGTGCGATTTGACAAATCAGTTTATGCTTTGTGTTTACTGTTTAGTTCCCAGCGGTGATTTTTTAGGTGTAGGTGTAGGTGTAGGTTTGGTTGAAATACCTATTTTTTTGAGGATTTGTGATGAAGTAACTGGTGCCAAGGATTTTCATTTGTTATCTTTTCCTCTACATATTTCAATAATCTTGGTTAATCAGCAATAGCTATCTGATCCTCTACGTTATTTTGTTTTTTAAAAAGAAATTGTATGTCATGTATAACATCTTTACATTTGCTCAATGAAAGGTTTCTCTTATAATTTTGAGAGTTTTATACTATAAATTTAATTATGTAGAAGTTACATGTTTCCTTCTTTAAGTTATATTTCTGATACATTGGTACTGAACGTTGAACTTTCATATTTTTATCATGTCTTTGCAGTCTTCTTGATGTTGTTTATTTCCTCTTTATTTGTTTAGGTATGAGCTCGGAAGGCAGCCTGCCAACACCAAGCTATCAAGTGATAAGTCAATCAGGAGGATTAGAGTTCGTGGGGGCAATGTGAAGTGGCGTGCTTTTAGGCTTGATACTGGAAACTTCTCGTGGGGTAGTGAGACTGTGACCCGAAAGACCCGTCTTCTTGATGTTGTCTATAATGCATCCAACAATGAGCTTGTCCGTACTCAAACTTTGGTGAAGAGCGCTATTGTTCAAGTTGATGCAGCACCATTTAAGCAGTGGTATCTTCAGCATTATGGAGTGGATATTGGACGGAAGAAGAAGATTGCAGCATCAGCTAAGAAGGAAGAGGTAGGGATGGATTTGAAAATTTAATGATTGATTGGGTTTATGTAAGTCTTGAAGATGATTTTGTGTCGATAAAGCTTGATGGATAAATTGAAATGACATACTTAATATGACACATCACATGATCCAACAACTTAATTTAAATGGTTGATAGGAAGGTGATGCTGCCACTGAGGAGGTAAAGAAGAGTAACCATGTACAGCGCAAAATAGAAAAACGTCAGCAGGACCGTAAGCTAGACCCACATATTGAAGAACAATTCAGCGGTGGTCGTTTGATGGCTTGTATCTCTTCAAGACCGGGTCAATGTGGCCGAGCAGATGGGTAAGCATTATGAAGCACTTAGCCGTTCTTGATTCTGTTGCATCCCTTCTAACTTTTTTGGGCACTATCATTGAGGATGAGGAATAGTTTTTAGGTAATGTTTCTGAGGTATTGCAAATTTTGACAGATATATCCTGGAAGGCAAGGAGCTTGAATTCTACATGAAGAAGCTACAAAGAAAGAAGGGAAAAGGAGCTGGTGCTGCCTAAATTTTGTTGTCGAGTTAGTTTTGGCCTGTGTTGCTGTTCCATTTTCTACTTACAAATACGGCCTGCTATGTTGCAGCTGAGATGAAACAGCCACTTTGGAACTTCAGGATTGCTGGTAATAGCTGTTTAATTATAATGCATTAGTTGTTTTCATGACAACAAATCGTTTATTAGCTCAAGTTTTTCAAGTTTCAAATTTTTCCCAGTCTATTTATGTAAGCGGATTAGTTTTTTTTTTGATCTAGAATTTACACAAGTACTAATGTTTTCAAGGGGTGATCTGAATTCACATTGGTACTTTATTAACCGATTGCAAAGTTTTCACTTACAATTTTGTTATGCTGCCTTATTATAAAAATTTCCAATTATTTTCTTGTTAATGTACTGTTTATTACATGTCCTCTCATTTCTTTGTAACCTTTCAATTGTTGAAAACAATGGATATTATAGTATTTATATGTGAATTGGTCAGAAGTGTTGGGATATGTTTTTAATCAATGGGTCAGCTAGCGAACACCTTGTGAAAATAACTTTACAATATTTGAATGCTTTGAAAGCTGATGAAAAATTAATATTAATTTCTAGGTAGGTGGTTATAATAGAAAGAACTCATCACCTCTTACAAGAATACAAAGCAGTGCATATTCTCCAGATTTAGAAAGTGTAGTCTTTGAAGGACAACAAAGAAAGGTCTAGTTTAGTTGCCAATCAGGTTGAGCTCAATTGTATGACCAATGGTTGATATTAAAAAAAAAGAAATGAGTTCCAATTTTTTTATAATTAAAAAATGGAAGGTCTATTCCAGTCTTAATAAATGAATCTTCATTGATTAGTATCGAAAAAAGTTGAAATTCAAGGTCACACAAACTTTAGTAGGTTTTACTTTTCAATATGATCTTGAATTTTAATTTTTGGCTCCATGTAAAAATGGACATCTCTAGCCAGAGTTTTGGGCATAGACTGAAAAGAGGGGCACTCTCAATTTTTGGCATAAAAATCAGTAAAAATCATGGGTAATCTCACACATATTCTGTTGACTGAAGGCATAAGACTCCACCATAGTAGTAGAAAAGAGGTCGAAATTAGAAGAGAGACAAACCCATGCACCCCCATAAAAGAAACATCCAAATCTTTGGTACACACTTTGTCTTTATCAACCAACTTAAAGTTCAAACTCAATAACACTACCTAAATCGATCGAGACCTCAAAACCATACACCCTGGAAATTGTAGCACAAAATTAGATATAAAAGTATGATACTACCAAAAAAAGTTCCACCTTATTCCAAACCAATGACCTTAAAAAGGCATAAAACCAACAAAAATTAGCAGATGATTAATCGGGTCAATAGCTGGTCAATAGCCGATTCAATACAGGCTAAAACAATGGTTTGTGAAGCAAACTTCAAACTAAAATAATAAAGTTACCATAATTATTTATATCATTTTTTTAATAAAAAAATATAACTTCATAATAATAGTTATTGTCATTATTTAGAATAATTTTACCCCATAAATAACCCATGTGAACGGTGGAAATGCACATTCACATATAAAACTGCGCTGGGTGCCAACTGCCGATGCCTATACAATAAACTATTTAATATTATGCGGCCAGTCCCCCCACTATTTTTCAATTATTAGGAGCCCCCACCTAAAAATAAAAAAGAAAAAAAATAAAAATTATAAATTTAGTCCCACAGCGAAGGAAGATAGAATTTAATTTCTATAGTTTTAAAAATCTAGATATTAGTTAGTAAGGTTTGAAGAAATCTACGATATATAGTTTCTATGATTTGAAAATTTAGAATTTAGTCTCGAGGGTTGATACGATCTAAAAAATAATCAATGTGGTTCGTAATTGTTGGTTAATAATATATGTATAAGTTATTATTTATGTGTTTAACGATGTGAGTGTGAGATAAATAATTGATTTGACAAAAAAAAACATCATTTATACATCTAAGTTACGTACTTAATCTCCTATTATTTCCTAATAATATGGATTATTTTTTAGGTTTTATCAAATTATAATTAAAGATAAATTTTATTTTTCAAACCATTTGGACGAAATTCTATATTATTTCTCCAAATTATAGAGATTTAATTCTATATTTCTCCAAACCATATGAACTTAAGTCAAAGACTTTTAAATCATAAGGATTTTCTAAGCCATAGGTACCAAATTTATAAATTACCAATTTAAAAATCTAGATTTTAGTCTCTATAATTTAGAAAAATATAGAATTTACTCTATAGTTTGGTTCCAAACTATAGAATTTAGCCTTAATGGTTAAAAAAAAAAAATTCTTATGGTTTGTTAGAACATAAAAAAAAAATTATGCTAGATTGTAAGACGTAGGCAAATTAAGTACGTAGATATAGCTTAGTGTATAAATGATTTTTTTTGTCCAATCAATTACTTATCTCACACTCTCATTATTAAACACATAAATAACTAACTTGTACCTATTTTATTCAAAAACAATTTTGAACAATATATACTATTTTTAAGCTTTTATCAAACTTTAAGGTCTAAATTCTAAATTTAAAATTTATAATTGCAAATTTCGAAAATTTTTAAACATAGACTAGATGTAGATTTTTATCAATCATAAGAACTTAATCATATAATTACAATTTATAATTTACCTAAAAGTAAAATAAAAAATAAAAAAAATTCCTCAAACACAAAAAAAATAAAAATAGTAGTAATAATAAGATAGAAAACACCATGATCAATTCCTCCTGCAGCCCAATTAGTATTTTTTTTTTCCCTAAAATTAAGATTTTATCGGATAACCATTTATTTTGGATTTTTGGTTTACGATTTTTTTTTTTTTTTTTTTTTTTTTTTTTTTTTTTTTTTTTTTTGGTCAAAATTGAAGGAGGGGAAGACAAACCCCAACTTTTGGTTTGACGTTTAATTGAATTTCTTCCAAATAATGGAATCAGAACGCCACTTACGATAATATTAAAAAAAAAATTATTAAATTAAACATTTTTTAGATAATATTTTTTTTATTGGTTCTAGCCTTAAATGATTTCTTAAATTTAAAGTTTATATATAAATTTTAACAATATTCTATATGTTTTATTTTAGATACTATTTCAATTATATACATAAAATTGTTTAAAATAATCAATCAAAAATTTTAAATTCCGTACATTACATTTAAAATAATGTCAAACTTAATAAAAAGTTAACAAATAATCATGCAAGAAGTGTTGCTCTAAAATTAATGAAAAAACACATCACAATTATAAAAAAAAAAATGTAGAATTAAAAATTAATCAAATACATGTTACATAAATCTCAATTTTAAATATATTAGATTTACATTAAAATTTTAGATCAAAATAAAATATGTTGCTATTTTTAGACATTTATTTCCAAATGATTTTAAATTATGTATCAGCAATGGGTACAAAATTGATCATACCACCAAAACTTTCTTTAATATTAAGTTTAACTTTGATTAAATAAATATAAAAAAATGAACCTTTGTTTTGTTCTTCTTTTGAAAGAATATAAAATAGAGTTTAGTTTTGATTTATGGCATTTTGAGTTTACCTTTTGAACTCTCAATAGGTTAAAATTTTGAGATTATATCAAGACAAATAATTCTAAGAAATATTTGAAAGAAAGAATGTAGTCATCTCAATGATTATTTTTGATTGGTAGAAATGTAGTTTTCGAAACAATATACGATCGAGACTTTGAAATATAAGTTCGAGGCAGTTAATAAATAAATACTCTAACTACTCACAAGTTAAGTTAGTTTTTGCCAAATTGTTACATAGTCGAGACTATTTGAAGTCATCATCAAGTAACATGTGTTTATCTAACATTCTAAACAATGATCTTTTAAAATTGATATTGAAATCATAGTTTATGAAAGTTGCATGATTGCTTGTTTTCTTTTTCGTAAGTTTGACATTATTTTGAATGTGATGTATAATATTTAAAAATTATGATCAACATTTCTTAAGCAAATTCAATAAATAAATTGAAATATCATCTAAAATAAAATATTTAAAATGATTGTTCAAATTTATAAATAAAGTTTATAATTTTTAAATTATAAAATTAAAATAGCATCTAAAATAAAATGTTTAGAATATTGGTAAAATTTATAAATGAATTTTACAACTTTGAAAATTATAAATGCTAAAGTAAAAATAGATGTGATAAAATTAAATACTTACGCCAATTAAGTTTCTAATTTCTATAAGAATAAAACGGTAAGAAATGTTACCGAAAAAATGTTTAGTTTAACAAAAAAAAAAAAATTAAAAAATAAAATAAAATAAATAAATTAAGCCAAGCAATTACAAAATAAAAAATATGTATATATTAAGTGAAAAGATGGTATGAAAATTTCTAAATATAAAAGTATAAATAAAAAAGAAGGGAAAAGAATTGAAAAAAAGAGAAGAAAAAAGAAAAAATATGTATACTTATGTGGGCAATTTCCTGTGAAAAAGTATTGTCGAAATTAATTTAAGAGACATGAAAAAAACTGCTAATAGTTAAACCTAAAGGGAAGTTTATATCCATAGCCATCTAGAGAATAAAATTTACATTCCTGCCAAAAAAACAATTTTATTGCAAACA